>JAOEGS010008529.1:20004-43531 GCA_025447755.1 Corythornis vintsioides | reverse complement strand
TATATTTCTATTTATATAACACATAGATATTAATTCAATTTATGTCCATGTTCTCTTATCTCCATCTGTCTATTTGAAAAAGTGGAGACAGATAACATTCTTTGGTATTCCTTTCAGTAAATCACCATGAATGACCTTCTTGCCTTTACCTTTGATTTTTAAAATGTTTCTTGGAGCTTTAACAAATGGTTCACCACACTTCAACTGAAGGGGAAGAAGATGTCAGTGACTTGATGGATGTTTTTTACTACAACTAGAAAGAGGATATTTAGCACCTTCTATTCTCATCATTTGTTTTAAATATGTACAACCAACTTGCTACAGTACAGTGCTAGAAGTGTTCTTAAATCTTTCTGTTCACAATCTGTAATCTTATTTTTTATGAAAAGACACATAGAATTCTCCATGGAAAGTTTATAATGAAGCACATCTTAAAAGATTTTGCTCCTAAATCTTAACTGAAATTCGCTCTTAGTTTTGGATAATGTCTCCAATTTCTGTAACACTGTTGAGAGTAATAATTATGTTCAAACATTCAAATAACTTCACAGTATCAAGATGAAAACTGTTATTGACAGGAAGAGCTTTCTATAAAGAACTGCCATTAAAGTTGTATGCACTAAATTTAAAAAAATAATAATCAAGTTAAAAAAAATGGCATAAGTTAATGGCTACAGGACACAAATTTTGGGAGTGAGAAAGAGTGCCTTTGATTTGCTGTGGAAGGACCCTCTGATAGTTGGAGGTATTTTCTTAACATTACAGACTTCATTTAATTTTTAATCCACTGTTGCTTTCCACATTATTTTGCAACTAGCACAACTGGAGATGACAGACAGACATATAAGTCACTTGGGGCAAATTTCAATAAAAGACTTTATTTCAGATGTCACTACACCAAACTACACTGAACAATCCCTCACAGGCATGTCTATGGAATTTTTTTTAATCCTTTTTGAATTGAAACTACATCTGCTGTTCTATCTTTGGCACTAGTACATTTGAAGTTTCTCATCTTTCTATAGGGGAACTCAGGAATTTCCAGAAAAACAAAATAACAACAAACCAGAAAACAAACCAACCAAACAAATCAGGATTTCTGTGAAAGTGATGTGTCTCTAAAAAGATTGAGCCTTACAAAGGCAACACAATGGGTAGGTGCAGCTCAAGGAGACCATATTTAAGTAGCACCTACAATGCTCTTTCACATTTGCATTCTGTTCTCAGTTCACAGGACCCATCACAAGTTTGTCATCCAGTCCAAACAGATTATTTATTAGCTATTCTAATAGATAAACAAATTATTATTAGCTATTCTAATACAGATTCTGGCAGTTTCAAAGGCAGCCCCATTTCCAGAGCTAAAATACCCAAATTAATCAGTTTTTACCACTATGTTGCCAAAGGACATAGAGCTAAACACATCACAACTTTGCCCTCACACTTTTCATTCAGGAATACACCTTTTTCACAAGCCTTTGTATTCTGCAGCTTGTGGAAAGTGAAGACATTATCATAGCTTTCCCTTCCATGCTCTCCACTTTCTCCTTTCACCTCATCTCACAAGCACTATAATTTTATTGCTCATTTCCTCTTGCACTATAAACACTGTCTTTCACTTGGAATATTTCTCATACTTTTTTCTTTTTTTTTTCCCCCTTGTTTCCTTTGCTAGTCTTTTGTCCAGCTTCTCACTCTTTCACATTATCCCCTAATTGTGGCTAGCCTGAAAATTATTTTAGAAAGTGGCTCCACTTACTCAAAAGTGGGGCTTTTTTTCTCCATGAATATTCATTCTCCATTGACTTTCTCATCTTTTCTGTCTTTCCCAGCTAAGCCTGCTGAAGTTCAGCCAACCCTTCCTTTGCAGTCAGTAGATTATTTCTTTTCAAATAATCACATTGCAGGAGTATTACCATAGCAGTAGTAGTCTAAGTGGACTACAAAGTAGTCTAATTAGAGGCAAATTCTTTAATTCTTCTACTCTGCCTTTGCAGTTTGACAGTCTCTTTCAATCTCTGCAGCCTGGACATAAACAATGTACTTTCATGTTACAGAAGTATTTTCCAAATTCTCACACAGTAACATGGAAATCTGTAGTTTTAGTGTGTAGGATATCCTAAACATTACAGTGTCAAAACCATTATAATTCAGTTTTTATTTGGTAAATTAATTTGCTTAACTGAAGTTCTGAATTTCCATAATCGATAAAAATGGTGGCATAGAGATTTAGAGATAAAATGTGGGGGGAAATACCATTTGCTCTCAAAAAAAATTATATTTTCCACTTTGATCAGGAAAGCAAAAGGCATAAGACCTTTGTCTCCATGGCCTCAGTGTAACTTTAGTTCAATGGGATTCCAAGGAGTAAGGGAAGATTTATTCATCCCACAAGGCCTGTAAACTGTCTATTTTTCCCTTCTTCAGCCTCTCTTGTAGGCAGGGTTCTTCATTTTCTAAAATCCTCTTAAGAGCTGAAGCAGTGGAATTTTGGGCTTCAGACCTAATAAAGGAATCTTTTTCCCTTGGATATGCAGCACTGGGAAGAGGTATAAAAAAGTTCAAATCCAAAATGAATAATGTCACATCTTTTTTTACTATTATCCAATTCAGGTGACTAGAGAACACTAACAGTTAAGTCAATAACATGGCATCAACATCAAAAAAAGCATATTTCAGATATCAAGGTGTATAGTAGCTTACTAATGACATGCTAATTTAAAATGACAATTTACTTCCATCCTGCCAAAGTGTATTGAATAGATTTATTTATACATCTAATGAACTATAACATAGAGCACTGTATAGGAGTGTATTAGTCTGTGGAGCTCCTATGAGTTCTGCATCCCCATTGAATTTTTACACTACTCAATGGTAATTAATTCTGGTCATTTACTTTGACAGCTTTCTGTCAGGCAGCCAGGTGTAATATACCAAATACACAGAAAAGCTACATTCATACCACTCTGTGTGTAAAATATTAAAGCAGAAAACATACCTGATTTATGATTGAAAAGGCAACAGTATGGAGTGTTTTGGGTTTTTTTTTTCCATGGATTTATGCCTAGAATAAGCTGATTTGGACACAGAAATGGCAGAGGTTTTATTAGGCAGATCCAAGAAAATGCAATGCTTCAAGAGGCTCAAGCTCAGTGGCTGTCATTCTGTGCCTCAAGTTAGCTCTAAATGTAAAATTTCAAGCACAGTTAATAGTCAAATAAGAATTCTGCTACTTTTGGTAATCTGATGAATGCTCATTCATTGGCTATGAATTCCTAGGTTTTCAATATACAATTTCCCTTTCTTAATATGCCTAGTAGCTATATAAATTGTACTTCTAAGGAACTTGCAAAGAATCTGTATTTCCTTATTGCAACACTTCACTCCAAAGAAGACTCAGTAAGTGAATATAGTTGCATTCTTCTTCAGAAAATCTGGTCTCATTTATATCATTATGGTCCAGCTCCCTGCTCAAAGGTCTCATCAGATCTCCATTAGAGCAGGAATCTTGAATTTTTCTCAGTGGTGAGGAAAAAATTTTCAGCCTGGGAACGCTGACTTCACACCTCTGCTTGAGTCCATGATTCTCAGGATGAAAGGTTTGTGCCCCTGGACTTCTATCAATTACTCTTTTCTGTCTTCCCAATTTCAATTCAGCCACACACTCTCCTCCAAGCTTCTCATTTCTATTTCTAGTCTCATGCAGATATGCAAGAGTTTCATTATAACAGTGCTCTCTAGTACTATCTGAATGATTTCCCAATGATTTCCAGCACAAAGTGTACTGTACCTGCTTTCAGGGCTTCCTCCTCTGAGCCACAGAAAAGCATCTGCTGCATGGCATAGGACAGGGTGCTCACAGAAGTCGCAAAAGCCTCCTTGCAAATTCTTTAGTATTTTTGGCTGAAAATTATCTACTAAGCTATAGAAGTGCCTATTAAAATATAATTCAGCAATTCATTCTGGGTAATTGTGTCAGTTTTCTATTTTACCAGAGTCAACTTCTGCAGCTGAAATGAAGATCAGGTTTTCAGTAAGTTTTTTGATTACAAACAAAATGGGTTGGTTGTTTGTTTGATGTGAGTTTATAATCTATAATAACAAAGACCTTACAGGTTAGAAAGACAAATGTGAAATATGCTTGTAGCACATCTTAGCCAGCAGACCTCTAACACACTGGATTTTCTATTTCAGAAGCCCTGAAAGTAGCTGATCCTGAGAAAGGATTTAAGAGAGACATTAGTAAATACTAAATTAACAGTTCAGCAAAACAGAGGAGTAATCAGAAAGAATGAACACTTGAACAATCAGGCATAGGCTCAAGATCAACCTTTCTAATGAAATGGGAAGTGACTGGAGACTGACTCCAAGCAGTCAGGAGCATGAAGTAAGAGCATAAGAATTTTCATGAAAGATCTGAAGATTAAGACAAGAAGTTTGAAGAAGTTTCACCATAACTTGCAGTTTGTGGAAGAACACAGTGGAACGACTGCAAGGTATCTGGCAGGCATTATTATATAGAAGTTTGTTCCCTTTGGGAAAAAAAAAAAAAGAAAAGAAAAAAAAAGTAGTATTTCAGAATCTTTTTTTTGTAACTGAACTGGTGACTCAGGGTTATGGGACCACAATTATGAAAAGTACATCAAGCTAATGATGAGTGGTTTTCTTAGTTTCACATTCTCTCTTTGACCTTCTAAAAAATATGTCTATTAATACCACAGGAAATTAATATTAATTTATATACACTTTCCAGCTGAAGTAATCTGCTGAATATGTGTGATTATAAATACCCTTTTTTAATACATTACATATGTAGGGGTAATTTTCATTATGACAGATCTCAGTGCAGGTTTAATAAATCCTGTTAGATATAGTCTACCTAAACATGGAGCAGGTAAATATGCTTCATGAGGCAGGGAAGATTCCTCTTAGCAATGAATAAAGGAGAAATGATCATAAGCATTAATGGAACTCCTAAAATAACAACAACAAAATTTTCTTGGATTTTACACTCTACTCCTCTGAAACAACTGCGAGTTGTCCAGATCCAATCAAAGTCAGAACCAAGGTTCTACTGACTTTAAGTACTATGCAGTCTCTAAAATCAGAGTTCTTGTCAGACTTGGTCCCCTTAATCCTTTAACTGGATACTGGAGTTTCTAAAACTAGAAACTGCATGCTTCTTCTACAGAAACATATGGGGAAAATAGTATGTGTATAAAACTGATAAAAATCAGTTGACTTAGCTTTACAAAATACTTTCAAATAATAGAAACGTGTTCACATGGAGTTTTGTTAGGGTTTGGGGTTTTTAGTAAAAAAAAAATAAATCCAGAAATATTTAAACTATATTCTTTTCTGCTAACCCAGATGATACAGCTGACAACATTTAATGAGTGTCCCACTATTTATTTCAAAGTAGTACTTTACAGCTTGAAATGAATACCAGTGCTGGCAGGTGTCAAGACTCAAGAGCAATTTACTCTGAGAGTAACGATGCACATTACACACTTGAATTCTACAAAGACCAGAGCAGTGGTAAAATACGTAGCGACAGTACCATTAAGTCTGTAAGAAGTGTGATGGATCAGCTTCCTAATATATCTGGTTTACACAGCACAACAAAAATGTTGTGACCAGTACTCAATGCAGAGTGGACTGAAATTTAGCTATGGGATAGAACATTGTAATAGCTTGAAAGCTCACTACATTTCTTCCTATTTCCAGAGGGTTTTTTTTTTTACTAAATTGAATGCTGAATAAGAAATCTTCCAACTCACAAAACAACAGAAATCAGTAAACTACACACATTCTTCAGTTATTTCATAGCAATGTTGACAGAAAGTTAAAGATGTATGTAAGATTAAAAACTAGTACAAGTTATAAATCTCTGCATCATTATTAATAGATTTCTTTGGTGTAAACCAAGAAGTGTTTGCATTTCAGACCACTAAGTTAAGTGCCTTGCTTATAGGTTCAGGTTTTTTGTTTTTTGTTTCCCCCCAACTGTGATAGGATGCCCATCTGTGTATATACCATAATGATTGGGTTTTTTCAGTTTGGATTGCAATTGCAACAGCAATGGTTGAAAAATAACTCCATAAGATATCACAGTGAAGAACTGTGAGCCTAAGCTGAGCTCTAATTATACATTCCTGGCTTGAAGTTTCTTTAGGCATGTTCAGTAAGACAACTGTCTCTGAAAGGAGAAGGGTACCACGACAGATAGAACAACATTTTGTGCAGAAGGAAAATGAGGATGCAGGAAACTGTATTTCCTTCAACAGTGTAACTTACAATTGCTTAAGGCACTTTGTAGTGTAATTCTAGAGACTCTTTACAAACACGGAAATTATACCCAATAAATACATTATAATGTGGGCATTCTTGAATACATTTTCCACTCAGTTAAACCAATGCAAAGAAAGATTCTGTAATTTGCTTAGGCAGTCAGTAATTTAGCAATAGACAGCAATAGATCCTCCAATTTCCTTTTCTCATTTTAGAAGTAAAGGTTGGATTTTTTTCCCACCGTTTTTACAGAAAATACATTTTGTTACACTTCTTCCAAACACACATTTATAACTGTATTTAACTTATGCATTATGGACTGCCCTAGAAAGACTTATAACTTGACTGCACATGCCACAAGGATGTAACAACACATGCTTCTTAAAATGAAAAAGAACTCAAAACATATAAAGTATATCAGGAGAGAATATAAAAGAGAATTTAACAAAAGGACAAAAGAAATCCACACTAAATCTTTTGGTGAAGAAAACCAACTGAGGATTATTAATGGCCACAAATATTCAGTGGCTGGGAAAAATGTAAAAAGCTAAACTCATCCAGAATAGAAACAGAAAAAAAAAAAAGAAAAGAAAAGAAAGTTGAGAAGTTGTGTGAAAAAAAAAAAAAAAACAAACAAAAAAACAACCAAAGATTTCTTCTTTTTCTTAAATGCTTTTTTAATTTCTACATATTGTTCTAACAAAAAGTGAATTTGATGTATTTAAGTAAAGAACTGTATTAAAACTAACTATTGACTCATTATACATCACTTAAATTGTAGCATCCCCAAATTATGGATTGTAATGGCTTTGCATATTCCTAACATTACATCTAACACCCCTGCCAGTTTTTACTATTACACCATTATGCCCATTCTTTCTTCATGATGTTATGGTGACTAAAAAAAAAAATAACTAGAAAACAGTAGCCTTTCATACTTCAATCACCTCATGTCCCCTGGGGGAGTGGATTACTGCATCATAATACTGGTATCTGTTAGTTAATGCTGTAAGCTTCACTGAACTTCAAAGCAAAGATATTAAATGCTCATTTTCCACTACAAGGCAGGTGTATTTTTATTAGCTCTTTTTCAAAATTGCTATGACTTCACTTGTGGATACCTCGCCAACAGCCATTATTGAAAGCTGGACTATAATTGCTAAGGAAAATGCAATGTCTAAAGCACTAAACCAGGGTTACTACAATTCTCCAACCATTGACTGAAACCAAGTGTTACATCATTAAAGCTGAATTATAACACACCCATGGCGTGTTTTCCATGTGTGCCATTTTAAACAATAGTAGAGAAAAACCTGGCTATAAATTCACAGATCCCAAATTTGTTCAAAATTCATGAACAATGAGAGCTGTTTGACAGGCTCTATTGGCTCTATTTTAGTCAGAAATGTCATGCACTATAATTAAATGTCTGTTTGGCTTTTATTGGAGATGGAAAAGTTAGCTTTAGTTATAAATTTAAACAACCTGTCACAAGGGGAGACTCCACGTTTGTATAGTTTAGGAAAGTTTAGCAATTGTAATTGCTCCAGAAAAGACAAATAAACCAATGGAAAATGTTCTATTTTTAATTGGCTTTGCATCAGAAAAAAAAAATAAATAACCTAATGTGGTTATGGTATAGCTTTCATCTGTGAGTTGCTGTTGCTTCATTTTCATGCAGCTGTAACTGAAGACTGTGGTGATCACAGCTTCTAGGTTAGAGAAGATGCCATTGGAAGTCACAACATAATCCCATCAGTGTTCCAGAAAAATGTTTAGTTCAATTCAGTGCAGTTCACACTGATGTTGTCTAAGTGGAAATATTTTGCTGTCACACTGGTATGCAGAGGCTATTATAAGTTAAAGCAAATCATGCAATTTTTCTACTTAGTTTCAGAAATTTTACAGTGCCCAGATTCCAGTGGAAAATATTTGATCACTCATATGCTTGGAGAGAAATTTGTAACCTGGAATAGAAATCAGGGTAAACCTGCCAGCATCCTTATGCAGACAGGCTCTGCAAATATATACCAGGCAAGATCTCTGCCAAATAACTTGCATCTGGCCAATACCACCTTTCAAACAGGCTGTGAATACCAGTTGCCAATAAAGATTCATTATACTATGGAGAGGTAAATATTATTTTAGCTTTTGCATCTACAGTTTTAAGCTTACACAGTAGCAATTCATTTGGTCTGCACACATTACCTGTCTGCATGTTTCTGTGCAGTAGCCAATCACAATATTCACACTTCTCAGCAGCAGCTAAATGATATTCTCCTTTTACTTAAAATAGATCAATGTCAGATGCAAACATTGCCATGTTTTTCACTAATACACAAAGTATGTACTATGGCTATTTTAAATAATAGTATCACATGCAAAACTTCACAGTAGATGTTATAATCAGATCACTGCACTGCACATCAGATAACTTTCCTACTGCTCTGCTTTTCAAGAAGCTAATAATTTCATCTATGTTCTGTATTTAAATAGAAGTCAACATATAATGTCTTCTTCTGAAGTCTATGCATATATTAAATTAACACCAAAAAAATAGTATCTCTATGCTTATTATAGTGAAAGTTTAAAGCCATTCCCTCAGGCATATTAGATCCACCAAACATGCTGCTTTGAAACTTCTCAAGCAGTTGTGTTGACTTAATTTTCACTTAATTTTACCACTGTTTTCACCTATTAGAACTACATGAGAACAATCCAGCTAATAATGCTTGATTCCTAGAAACATGTGATGGCAACACCCTTTAGCAATACTTTTTTTGCCATAACATTTCCCCATTTACTTGAGGGATTATTGACCTGAGGGGTTGCTTTGACTTCTCCTTCTTTCCCTTCATTCTAATTCATCCTTTCATATGACTTCATCACTTTATTTTTCCTCACTTCTCCCCATCATAAAGTCTTCCAATGTCCTTATGATTCACTAGCACTGCAGTTACTTGAAGTTCTTTCCTGAAGTCTATCTTTATTGTTGTTCATATATTATTTCAGATTTTCTAGGAGTTTGTTGCTTTTTCCCCTCCCCCTTCTTTTTGGAAATGTTTGTAAATACTATGGTTTATTTTAGAGGATTTGTTTTCATATGAAAAGAGCTAATAATGAAGCTTTGCCCAGAGGAAAACAAGCTCAGCAAGGAAAAAAATCAATTAATCTCTTGTTTATTTGGACATTTCTCTTTAAATAAAATATAATTATATCATTTGTTTTCCTTCAGTCAAAAAATCCATTGTTTAGATCTTATATAAATAAAATTTATTGTATGCCATTATGCAGGGCTCAATAGATACATGAAGTCCTTATGCTATAGTGTAGAACTCAGCTACTCAAAGTTTTTGTGCAAACTGTTGTTCTGTTTTTGTACTCCTCTAGTTATTATTACCCTCAGCACAAATTCTATCACCTTTATGTAGAATCCCACTCTCTTCTCCAGGTCTTGTCCCCCAGCTCCCACCAACTAAATTGCAACCTTCCTGACATTACTGTGAGTCTGTCAACTTAACTTAAATATAGTTTAATTGTTATCTCATCTGTTTCCAATTAAATTTTGACTCCTCCTTTCCCTGTAATTCTAGATATCAGCACTTTTTATCTACCATTTTTCCTGATATTCCCTGTATCCACACACACAAATTATTTCCTAGTAATGGACCTGAGATAATTAGTCTTACTCATTCTTGCACCTAGGATTCTCATCCAGACCCTTGTCTTCTCATATCTCCAATATACAAATTTTCTCAGCCAAAACCTTTATACCTCAATGATAACCACCCTGGATGCTACCAAAATAAATGTGTTACACTGTCCCTCAAAGCAATGCTTTGTGATGTCTCCTCAAATGGTCCAAATGCTTGTCTACATTCATCTGCTTGCCTTTTATTTCATGTTTACACTGTACATGCCTGGAAGCAGGACTGTCATTTTGTTCTGGGAATTTACAGTACCTTGAACAACTGTTAGAAGACCTGGATGCCAAGAAGTTTGAGTTCAGAGTTAATAAAGAAAAATTTTACTTTTAAACAGTATATTGCAAACAGTGATTGCATCAATGAGATATTTTGCTACTCACAATCCAGCTTCTCATTAGTGCATTAAAATAATGATTTGCTACTGCAGACTGAAAGGACAGCAATATGCTTCAGGATATACTTAGAACAGGACAGGTCAAAACCACCCAAATGGTAACAATGAGATCCCTAAAGCTTTAAACAGAGCGTACTTTCCTCTCTAAATATGTTAAATCAGAAAGAATATACATTTTCATATTTGGAAATTATTTTTCTAAACCAGATTGGCCAGAAGAATATTTTAGAGCTGTCTTTCTTAGCATGTATTGACCTGTAAGGTCAATATACTTGATCATGTTAAAGAAGGATTTTTTTATTATTTTTTTTTAATTAACAACTCCATAGTTTTTTCTCAATTATCTTAACAGGGAGAGCAAAACAAAACAGAAAAGAAGTCACCAAACTACCATATGTCATCTAATAACAAGGAAATCTATTCTTCCTTTTAGCAACATACTTCAAAGTGCATATTCAACCAGAATTTTTCAATTTTTAACTCCCATTAAAATAAAACAATGAGGTGTTTCATGCATTTCATGTAATGCTAAGTGTTACTTTTAAGCCAAGCATTTTGAAAATGCTGGATGAGAATGAGCTCCAGAGAGCTGGCATTCCTTAAAAATTATCATTCGTGAATAGTTACTCAGGCATAATTATATAATTACACTTGATGGCAGCAATAGCACATGGAGAAGGCTATTAATAGCACATAAAATCTGCAGAAATCTCATGAAGACGAACATCATCCAAAAGCATGAATAGGTGGCAGTTGGTGCAGAATATATTTTAGGTTTACATTTCAGCATGACAATTACCATGAAAGAAAGGATCAAAGTCAAAAGGCACAGCTAGCAGCTTGAGAATAATTTAAGAGGTGTACTGGCAATGGCTTATTGGTTTCAGTAAGATGGACTGCATTAACCATAATAGGGAAACGATGGTGGAGAAAGGTTATACAGCATTTCTGCCTGGCATTAGTGCAACATTAGCTTAACCTACAGCTTTGATTACTTCATAAAAAATTTAATTTAAGCCCTCTGCTAACAAATATGGAAACAGCTATGTCTCCTCTGCAGCCTGGGACAAAACAGTAAGCCAGCATCAGATTTAGGCTTAAATCACCAGTTCAAGAACTGATGAGCACTGGGGATATAAGAATAGCATGTGCCTATAGTATATCCAACCATGGTTCCTTGACATTGCCCACCAACAACAAAGAGATAACCTGTCTGTAAGGACATGACTAAATACTTCAGAAATCAGGACAGCTGGACTGCAAGGATGTAACACAATCGACACAGATAACAAGGTATAAATCCAAGGCTCTTCTCTCATTTCCAATATTTTTTTAATTTTACAGTATTGAAGGGGTGGGGTCACGAAAGCAACTTCTTATCAATCAGTTCTATTACAAAAGTAATAATAAAAAGACTTGGGGAGAACGTACAGATCCTTCTCTACTTCTGTCCTTACCCTAGCTGTCTCCCAGACCTTTCCAGGTTCCCTTTGGACTGGCAGCTCCCTGGACTGGAGAGAGTCTGTCACGTCTGCTTCCCTTCCCAGCCCCTCCCCACCAACCCCATTTTGTTCCACTCCACTTTTTTCATTGCTAATAATTGAATATGTATATTCTGTCCAACTAAGTATAATGTTGCATTTCATAGTACATTTGACAGTCAACAACTTCCAAGTCCTTCCACCAAAGATCACACCTTAGACCTATCTTAGCTGAGTTTTCCTTCAGATACGACACAGCTAAAGATCTACCTTCATTTATTTTGAAAATTATTAAGCACAGCTTTGTTTTCTTAGCAATTAATGTAACAACATGATTCCTTTTCAACCACAACTTTCCAAAGATGATGTGCATTCTAAAGACTCTGTCTAAGACAAGAGGCAAACATTTTTCCACACACAAATGGCTAAAAAAAATTAAGAAACTCCACTGTCAAATGTATTCTGATTTCTCTGAAATTACTGGCATATATGCCCAAATATATGCAGTCTAACACATGCAGATTTTACAGATGCAATATTCTTTTGTGTAGAGTTTAATAGTATGGATTACTGCACATTACAAAGCAAAATAAAATCAGGAAGACCATGTAATTTGATCTCCACCAAGATCAAAATAAAACAGCAGAGGATGTAAAGTAGTTGGTTAGTCAGATTTTCTGCAGACTGTCCAGAAAAAAAATGGACCAATATTGCTTGCATGCTGCTTTCACAGTTATTGTTTTTGTTAGTTTTGCAATCTGATGCTTTTGATTTTTATTGATGCTAATCAGTTCTGAAAGCAACGGTGTTTACAAAGACAAAAAAATAAACCTGGATCCACTAAAGATCCTGTTTTCCTCCTTCTAATCTCTCTCCTAGCAAGAAATTGAACTGTCAGTCTTATGTTGCTGGAATTGATAGATTTTATGCTTCTAGAGGATTGAGACTTTTTTTTAAGACCTTGGCAGAGAACAATAAATACTCAGAGGGTGACAAATAGTCCAATAATATACTTTAAAATATCAAGTTAAAATGGCATAAGTTTATATAAAAATTAAGGCTATAGAACGATATTTGTTCTATCACTGTTCCTAATCACAGTAGCACTGTAGAAATTGATAATAAATTTATCATGCTATTATTTTTTTTCTGTTCTTTGATATAATAGCTGTGCACTACATAAATGTAAAACAGAATCTCTTTTTTTTTTTTCTGCCCCCCTCACACAGATGAACCCAGCTCTCCTCCAAACCATGAAAAGGTTTTCTAAGATCACCATGGAGCCTCTTATAAGAATTTCTTACTCTAGAATTATCTGTCTATCTCAAATGGCTACCTCTGAGTAAGGCAAAACAACTGAAAAAAAAAATCAGGGTGAGAAAAAGTTTCATGTGCTAATATTCTACCAATATCAAGGACTGTGTTAAAACTTGCCAGTGTTTGCTTTTTTTTCATATTCAATTTCCCACTGCTAATGAAAGCTTCTTACATCCAGTGTCTAGATCATGCAGCCACTCAGAAAAAAAACAGAAAAATCTCTCTCTGCTCTTGGAAGTAAAGATGGGACAAGTAATCAACTTTTTCCTGAAATGTGTTACTGCAAGATTAATGAAATTACAAGTTGAAGGCATTATTTTAAATGGGGAAGTTTGAATTAGATGTTGTTGTTTCAGGCAATATTTTCTTCTAGTAGTTGACCATACTATTTTACAATAGTGAGGAAAAAAAAAAAGTAATGATATAAAATTAGCCCAAGTAGAATGAAACATTCTAATTATCTGTCTGCATCCTCCCACTTGTTTTGTGTTTGTCTTCCATGCTACAAAAGAAGTGAAAAGATTTCCAGTTTTCATGGACCTCAGATTATTTTGTAGGTTTTATTTTATATTGGATAGCAAACCAGAAAAAAATTGCTTTCTATTACTTGCATCAACAGGGCAGAGCACATGAGCAATGGCAGTTTGAGACTCCAGAGGAGTTGCAAGACATTACTGACCAATTCAAATATTCAGCACATTAACAGACAAAATATGTTCATTACTCTGTAGTTACCAATAGAGGGCCATAAAATTGTATGGACATTCTGTCTGGAGCAAGTAGATTTGGTCAGAACCGTTGGATTAAAATGCAAAAAAAAAAAAAATAGTTGCTAAAACTGGTTAAAACTGTTAGTTATAAAAATTCCTCACAAATATTTTTATTGTTTTGCTTTCTGCTTTTCAAGTCTTTAAATTATTTGCTTGGTATAAGTCTTCATATTCATTCTCCAACTTCCTTTTAGTATTCTTTCTTTTTTTTTTTTCACACACAAGGGGAAAAAAAAGGCAAAAATAGTAAAAGGGAAGAGAAGGAGAATGGAAGATAAGGAGAAAGTTAAAACTTGGATCGCTTTATTTAGACAAGTCTCAAATATTTTTCAATGTTTTTTGTAATATAAAGATATAAAAGCATATGCCTTTTTTATGTTTTGGGCCTTTTTTTCAGGCAACTTGCACATTTTAGACTTCCAGCCAGAGGCCGTAGCTAATTCTAGCCTGTTGCAACCTAATGATTAAAATTTATGAAGCTCTTCTCAGTTGATATCTTAGTAACACATTTTTAGGTCCAATTTACAAGTCTGACAGTTGAATTCCTGCTTTTTACATGTTTTATGGCCTGCAGATGAATTTTAATAAGCTTCAGATAACCCTGGAAGCTAATTGCCATCCATATATATAGTATGGAGGATACACTTGGAATGGACTCTGTTTAGCCCAACACTTCCATTAAAAGCCCAACAAGATATTACAATTAGATTCCTGAATGCATCTCTTACTGTGCTGGAAAGCACTCAGCAACAACAGAGAATTAAAAAAAAAAAAAAATATATGTATACCTAAAAGAAAGGAGTTCTCCAAACAAGGCTTTACTTGAAAGTCAGGAATAAAAAAGGCCCAGGAATTTGACTAGGATGATTGTGGCTCTATTTATTCTTATAAAGTTCACAGTAGTGGGGTGGGTCCTTTCATGTGTCCAGAACAATACACATCTGCCCTAAAATATTGTTTGCAGAAAAATGGAAGTGGAGATACATGGGGAGACATCTAGGCCAGGTTCTGCTTCTTAACATTCTGCTTAATTTCCACTTCTGTTTCATGATAAATGGCCATACTTACATGAAGACAACAAGAGGATAAACAATTCTATCTAAAGATTTATAGTCATATGCAGGTGTGCACTGAATTCAGGTAATAACAAGGGACAAAATATAGCATCCTTTTCTCCATAAAATCTAAAATGTTCAAAATAAAGCCAGGCATTTTCAACCAAGCTTCAAAACAGCAAAATAAACAACCTATTCCAGGCATTTCATGGGCTCCACATGAAGATAAACCAAACAAATTCTGTCAGGACAGATGTGATCACTCCCAGGCTTCATAGGGGGTTGTTGCATTATTTTGCCTTAGTTTCAAGTGATAACCAGAGTTTTACTTGTACTTTTTTCCCATAACACCTATTTCAAACTTTTAAACATACAAAGTGTTTTGCATGTTCTACATTTGGAAATCAGTTGTTAAACACAGCATTTATTAATCTTCTTTCATCAGGCAATTTTTATTTGGCATTGGCAGGAGAAGGGAATTTTAAAACATTCTCTGTGCTTTGTGTAATATCCAAATATAAAACCAAATATAACCTTGTTGCTTTCTCTATATTCCCTGACTTTAGATATCATAGAAAACAGAACCTGTACAAAGGAATTATATAATGAGGCAGTAATAAAGGAAATAAATCACAGCACAGATAAGGGCTTGATTTTATCTTACTGATGTTTTGACAACTTTAGACAAGAGGCACTGTCTGGATAGAATTTAGCATGCAATTGCCCAAATGTAATGAACTAGTTTTCAATCCCTGTGGTTAGTTCAGGTGCTGCTAGTAGAAAACCAGAGGCTCAATGTTTACTGTGCTTTTCTTTCTATGTTGTTCATAAGAAGCTTCTGAAGAAGACTGAGAAAAAGGATTATTTTTTTTGATTATCAATTCTAATAAAATGTATTATAGAATATTTTGAATTAATTTCTGCTTTCCTAAATACAGGTATTGACCTGTTTTTCCAATGGCCTGTGTTGCAGCCTGATTCTGTTCAGAAACACTAAGTATTCATAGCTGCCTTGTTCTGATAATCATTACAGAAGTGGGAAGGCACATGTATGGGAAGAAGAATTTTGTACCTCCATTTCCCTTGCAAGGCATATAAACTGAGTAAACTCACACTGCCTCTTTTTTTTACATTTGGGTTTTCTCTTTTTTAAAATGGTGAGACAAAAATATCCAGAAATACTTTAAATGCTAGGCTGTTTCTTTGTGGTCACCTTGTATCTGCCAAATTCAGATTTATTCCACATCAGAAATAGCTAGCTTAATTAAAGCTGTCATCTCCTAAAAGCTAATTCAAACTCTCTGTCACACTAAGTCATCTGCCTTCATGATCTTGGGAACCCAGGTACAGCTCTCCTCTCTAAGATTAGGACAATTGCTACCTGCAATTGTAGTTTTGGTGGCAGACTATCTGATTAAAGAAGTCTAGTAATTTTGTTATCAGGTTTTGCAATCTCCTGCTTCATCTCACAACACATGCACAGATGGGAAATACCAGCAATACATTTGCATCTCTCCTACAGAATCCAAGTGATCTGTCAGTACACTTGCCTCTCACCCTAGTATATGCCAGAGCTGCTTGCCCTGGGATGCATAGGTGCCTCTGTGCTTACTCAGATAATTAATACTGTAATCAATGCAAACAATGCATTCTCTGAGGGCTGCTTCACTGGAAGGACTTTAAGATCTTTACAGGGAGAAAAAAAAAATTAAAAATTACTCTACAGATAGTTTTCCTAACAGTACAACCTCTGCAGAAGAAACCCACGTGTGAAACAAATAAATGCATTTGTGCATTAACAAAAATTAAAAAGTCCATTAATATGCTAGTACTGGAACTGCAATTACGGAGACAGAAACATCTACCCATGTGGAACATTTCAGTTGTCACCAGGGATTAGTATCAGTGAAGCAATTCACTGGTATGGAGATTTCTATTATTATCTCTGTGTTATTATGATGTAGAAAAGAATGGAACTTTATGGGGTTTGTAATATTATTGGCTTCTAGAAGAAAATATGCTTTGACTTATGAACCAAACCAGTCTGCAATGCAAATTCGTAACAACATGTGTGAAATTGCAGAGTTTCATTTTTTTCAAAGAAGCCCTCAGAGGAATAACTGAACATTAATAATTTCATTTGGCCTGGCTGTTATCTTTAACATGCAAACTTTGCATACAGATACAAGCCAATTACTAACTGCTGGTCAGAAAAAAATTTACAAATATCAATGTGAGTGCTGACAGAAGAAAACACAAAATTTCAGACTATATGTGGATGTGTATCTTCTATCTTCAGAGAACCACCTTAGCTTCATCTTTGACTGCATGCTTCTGATCCCTATTAAATGACTACCTCCTTGTCAAGCAATTAAAGTGACAAAAGTAATAGCAGATGCCTCTTTCATAGCTCAAACTAGAGCAAGCAGATTATAGATTGTATTTTATTACAACCACTACATGCAGTCTAATAATTGCAAGGTAATTGAAAAGATCCTGATAATAAAAGACCAGTTTATATATTTATTTTGTCTGAAAAAAAAAAAAGTAACTCAATTCAGGCTTCATTTTAACAACACATTAAATGGTTTCCAACTTGTCTTGATTTTTGTTTTATTTTATGATTGTAAGTAAACCCTGGAAAATTCCTTTCCCCATTTTACCACCTGAAACTGCAGCTGTTGGCTGACACTATCAAAGCCTCACAATGCCGAACTCACGTGCAAATCTCATCAAGTGCAGACACTTCTAATTGATTCCAGAAGTTTTTCTTTTGCTAAGATCAGCAGGCAGAAGAAGAGTAATGAGCACCTTTTAAGCAGAGGGGGGAGGGTGTTGAGCTCAGGGAGTGGAGATTTTAAAAGCTCCAGCTTGGCTGCTCTGCCAGAAATGCAGAGCAATTTTACGGTCAATTGCCCAGAGCATCTGGAACTATACATCACAGTCTTTAGTTGATGGTGGTGAAGCCGACTCTCAAACTGGCTAACTCTAAAATCAGTAACGACTCTGCTGTCACACCTAAGTGGAAATGAACTTAATCTACTGCCAGATTTTACTGTGACTTTTTCTAAGGGACATTATTCCCTTTAGGGCAGTTGTCAAGAATATTAAAAGTCCAGTCCCTGGGATACACTGCATGGTATATAGCAGGCTTTTCTGAATGAAGCTAACATAGAAAATAAAGATTACAACTTGTGTTTGTTTAATTTCATGTGTGTTGACAAGGCTTTTTATCATAAGGCAGTAGAATTTCCTTCCATCTTCAGCTTTATTTCTAAAATACATTTCAAATACACCAGTCAATATAGTTAGAACACAGAGACTGCACAGATGCTGAGGTTGTAAATCATAGCACAGGGCAGGAAGCTTTAACCTTAATGGAAACCAAATATGGGATATGATGTTCTTTGAAATGTGGCACAGATGATCATAATGAGGGAGCAAGGAAACATACTACGGAGCAGAAAACTATGGTTGATGTGGAAATAAGTTCTTAGGAGTTAATGTTTGTTTTAAGTCAGTACTCATAAGTCAATATTCCAATGCTAGCAAATTACACTAAGAAACAAGTGAGGTAACAGCAAGTCTTTGTAAGATGAAAGGAGAAATAAGTAGTGTGGTAATATATTAAAAGGGACTGCTGTAGAACACAGAATACCCTGCAAATCTTTAATAACAGATATTGTACATTTTACCCAGACAAATTAGCTAATGCACTCAAAAGAAATACCAGTATTGCACCAAAGATCACAGAAGCCCATTTGGTACAGAATACTGTCTCTACATGTGTTTGGAATGCCTGCAACTATCAAGTTTAGATACTCTTGAAGAGTAAATAAACAAGTTGACCTCAAGGAAGTCAGTTTCTGCCTTCACTTATTAAGGGTTGTATTACATTCTGCAGCACAAGATTTTATATATCTTCCAAAGTTGCTTAAATTTCTAATGTACCACAAGCCCACAAAAACAAACAAACAAACAAAAACAAAGACACCCAAACAAACAAAAATCAACAAAACAAAACAGAATACAAGGTATTAATTAATATCACACATACATACAACCTCTCTCTTCCCCAAGGAAATTTATCCTAGATTTTTTGTCCTTCATACCTGTAAATACTTTCATACTTTAACCTGCCAATACTTTCATAGCCAGGCAGCCTAGGAAATTGCAGTACAGGAGCACTCTGGATGAAGATATTTCCTCTCAGATACAATGCCTTAGCAGAAACAAAAGTAAAAGCTAAACAAGCACATCAAGACAGACATCTGTATTTTCTCCTCCAGCTTCCTCACTCCTAGCCCCTTAGGTTAAATCTCAGAGTTGGAGAAAATATTTAAGACAACAGTTCCAACAACGTCTCAATGGCTCTCATTTTTACTTGCTCCTCATTAGCACTACTGTCAAATAACACCAGGGCTTGACCAAAATCAGCTCATGGAATATACTGGTCAATGCCAAACCAGAGCAACTGGGTGGAAACACTTTGAGGAGGTGCACCATAGGCACAGATTTATTTGTACTTATCATGACTGCTGAATTGTCACATAACTGAACACACAAGCAGTGTTTTCTGCTACCTCCAGGTGCTTAGGAGACTTCAGGCCCAGGCTGACATAAAAGGAGTTGGCCTTATTAATACACATAATTATCACATTACACAGACATGAAGTAATTGACCTAAAGAATACTAACTAGTACAGGATATGGCAGCACAGATTCTCAAGCAGAAACACATTAACTCCTCAATTTACTCTCTATCATTAACTCCTCAATTAATCAACTCTCTATAACCACTGAAATACCCCATCATCAAGGCTTTCAGTAACCTCCACCAAATAAATAATTGTCAGAAGATCTAAAAATTTTCTCAAATACAACCTTGGTGGGTTTTTTTAAATAAAAAAGAACCCCTAAACACAAACCCCACACCTCTTCTTTCTAGTTATATGGAATACATACAGCACAAGGCATAGAAAATGCATGCTGAGAAATATTCATTTTCACCTCCCATTAGAAAAATAAAAAAGTCAGTTTTCTAACTCTCATAATTTCAAATTATTGTCTTGTTTGGAAAAGGGAAGGACACCAGGAGTGATCCCTCAGGAGGACATCTTGGAGGGACTTCAAATACAGCAGCAGGAATAATAGTATTTTTAAACTATCAGAAAAACATTATTTTCATAGGGAACCAAGGCTGGTAAAACAGAACTTTAAAGTATCATTAGATCTAGCACTTTACTTATTAAACTGTAGACACAGTTAACAGCCATATTAAGATTGCAGCTTTAAGCAAAAGTCTTTCTTACACCTCTAGCTTAGTTTTACTTCTATGTTCCCTCAGCATTATGAGTCTTACTCCATAGCAAGTTACATCACTTACCTGAAGAAAAATAGTTGTCCATAAGACCAGCTGTCCAGCTCTATTATAGTTGGGTAGCAAAGAGAAGAGTTCCTGCTGGAACTGCAATCATTAGCTGCTTTTTTCACACCCACCTAAGCTAATTTAATGGCAAAATGAGACAGGCTTGCTCCTTGTTTTCACCATTCTTCTCTCTTACTGTTTCCCTAGTTTCCTCTCATTTATTCTGTATTTTCCTTTTTTTTTATTTCACCCACAAGGCCCTCCTCCACTGCACTAGTTGTGATAATTGTCAGTCGTTATAAGCCAAATGCAATCAGGTGCAGTGTAAATCACCTATTTGTGCTAGAGTACTCTGCAACTAATAACACAAGGATATTTACTTCTGAAATATTATCTACTGTTCTGAAATATGAGACACATGAATTTTTTTTTTAAAAAAAAAAAAAAATTAAGAAAAAAGAAAATAATTGTGAACAAGGTACTCCTGTTTCTTGTTTTAAACCGACCACCTAGTTATTGCCAAACAAGGAAATAAGAAAAGAGTAACAGAGAAGTACAATATAAAGAACAAAAGGAAAAACTTCAGACACAAGAAACAATACTCAAGTACAGTAGTAGAGAGCTCGAGAGGGCAAAAAAAAGTTAACATTTTAATGACAAATACATGTAAAGATGTAAAGAATAGAATAAGAACAATTTTATTTTTATTTCTTCTTCATCAAAGAATAGGAAGCTGTACAGTCATGTAAGTCCTAAGAACACAAAAGCACCATACTTAATGGACCAAAGGTCTATTTAGTCCAGTATTTTATCTTTGTCCAAGGCTACAAGTTTGTTTGAGGTATTGTATAAGTACAGAACAAAATATTTTATATTTCAGGCTCTTCCAGTCTCCAAGCACTGTCAGATTTCTCCCTTGAAATGCGAGTTAACAATTTAAGTTCAGCATTTCTATTATTCACTTCAAAGCACATGGCTACTAATAAATATTTTTACAATAAATGGTATACACTTTCCTGATTTTTTTCAATGTAAATTGGGATCTCTGCAGCAAAACTCTGTAATTTTCTTACAAGCTAATCACAAAAAGTTAGAAATAAGGAGGCAAGAAACAAATCAATATTCTACTCAAGTTGCATAATAAAAAAATATGTAAGAAAAATACAAAAGCTTAGTGTTTCTGATTTTTCTAAAAGGATTAATATGCATAACCATTTCAAATAAATGTCTTACCTCATATGCATAGCCCAAGGAAGACAAATTACTCCTAAAGCAGCCAAGTTTGTACACACCTACAAAGACTAAGCAGCGGATGAATTCCACAATTCCTGCTTTGGGCCTAGAGAGAAAGTAAATTAAATGAGAATAAATTTAGATTAGTGTGGATTCTTTTCTTCTTCCTAAACTTGATTGAAATAAGAGAATTTAGAAATATTCTGTGATGTCTTGCACTTAACACTGTCATCATTCTGAACCTTACAATTAAGTTTTTATAGTATACACCTTACATGGACATAAAGTAAAAAAAAACCATAAAACTGAATTTGCTGGGGATGAAAATTCACATACTCAAACGATATATAAGCTCACACAAATATAGCTGTTTATATATAGCTTTTGTCTTTTGATCTCAAACATGACAATGGCAAAATTCTGAAAGCCACCATGTGAGTAGTTCAGAATTTTTTCTTTGGTCTGTTTCTCTAATTCTCACTAACTTACACACATCTCTGGCATACTGACAGATTTTTACCTGTCATGAAATAAACTGTTTGATCCACACAAGGGAAAGTTATTCCTTTCTATTCAAGCATCGAGGGTGACATGAGTAGCCCATCCCACAAGTGTTTTGCAAGGGACAATATAGCTGTAGCCAGTACTTGCTATAGGAATACTCCTGAGTTTAGGTGCTAGCAAGTCAGGTCTTTTTTTTAGTCAACAGACAGCAATGTGTCTGAGTGAAATTTTATTCTCAATATAATTTCTGACATACCTGAGATTTGCATATAATGATAAATAATGTCTTACTTGTTCTCTATAAGTAGTCCAAAAGAAGTCAGGGACAAAATTATAAAACCAATTCTCAGGAGAACAGTTCCTTGTGATAACATCTATTAAAAAGTAAACAAAAAAAAATATTTTAGAGTGATTTTCTGAAATTTGAGTTTTAATAGAACTGTATCTTCACCTTCCTCACTCAGATATGTTAGTGTCTGCTTTTAAAGTAATTTGTTACTCCAAATTTTACAACAAAAGTATCTGCTCTGGATGTCATACTTACCTGGAGAAACCACCTCTATAGTTCTTTCATGAATGCTGTATTTCCAAAGTAGTGTTTAAGATACTCCTTTCTGCACTATGTGTTTTCATTAAGTTACTTGATTCCCTTATGCTATTACCCATGGAACAAACATTTCTAAATAAAAATCCCAGCAGACATGTACAAGACAAACCAATATATTGGTGGGAATAGGAATACACATGACATGATAATTTCACTGTATTTAAGAATAAAAAAAATTAATGTTGTCCCTAAGAAACTCAATATTTGGTTCAGAAAAAATCTTCAGCTCATAACATTAACTCCAATCAGACTTAAAACACTTAAACATGTGTTAGGGCTTGGATGAGTAGCAGCATAAGGATTTATGTCCTTAATATTTACATCAAAATGATACAGAAAAAACTCAGGAAACAGAAATTATTTTCATTGTGAAGTCTGATTTTTTTAATTTAGTTTATTAAGTATTTTTAGTATTCTACACAGCTGCCTTTGAAATTCAAATATTTAGTCAGTTTTCTTGTCCCCTCCCTGACTTCCTGTCAAATATTAGTTTTGAAAAGCCTTTGTTTTTTTCATTTAAAAAAACAACAACAACAACAAAATAAGTCAAAACTAAATTGGTGGACCTGGCTGAGTTATGGGAATCTTTTCTGGCTTCAATAGCAATAGTTTATGAACAGGATCTTGAACTTCAACATTGCAGGTGCTGGAAAAGTAAAAATGTAAGAATCATATAATCATAGAATGTCAGGGGTTGGCAGGGAGCTAGAAGATCATCTAGTGCAACCCCCCTGCAGAGCAGGGGCACCTAGACCAAGTCACCCAGGAACAGATCCAGGGGGGGCTGGAATGTCTCCAGA
>JAOEGS010008529.1:0-14447 GCA_025447755.1 Corythornis vintsioides | reverse complement strand
AAGATGACTGTGTATTTATAATAATATATAATATTAATTCTGTTATTTATTTATTCTGAAATCTCTCTCATCCCTTACTGCTTTTCATCTAATTGAAACTGCTTGCCACATTTTCCTAGCATGTAACAGTACATGTTACAGTATCTATCAACAACAAAAAAAACACAGCAAATGTGTTTAAGGTACACTTCACTTTGATTTATGTGATACGTGCAGTTCTGGAGCTATGAGACTTTTGCTTTGAATGTACTGCAGCTTTACACTCCTAGCACTCTCTCTGGGACTGATCCAAATCCCATTCCTTCAATGAGCCTTGGATCAGATCTAGATGTGCAAAGCTCAGAAGTAATTTTTATTCTCTGGTTGTAGTGGAGGAACAGAAAATGTATGGTTTCTCCTGTGGAAAAAATATATTTATTGTTTCTTGTTTTGCTCTTTTTGTAAGTTAAATGTGGGTTATTCAGACTGAAGGTAAGTTGCTCTTTATGGACAGAGAAATTTAACACTTCTACAGGGCATGAGACCAAACACTGAGCAACTGTAATCACTTGAGAAACGTAATAGCTGTGTGCTGTGTCTTATGGTTATTATGAAATGGAATTTATACCTAAAAATGAGGAAAACAGTTAGCTTTCTCCATTTATGGAGCTATGCCACAATTATGACATAATTCATAGCGAGACAGAAAGTTCCATTTGTATCCATAGACATTTCATAACTCAGTGTAGTGGAAAACTGATATTTAAGAAATAATTTTGCCAAGTAAAGTTATTCATACACATGCTTCCTTCTCATGACAGCTTCCCCCATGGTACTGCAGAGCAATGCTGGAACTCTGCCTTGGGACCAGCACTTTCTACACCCACGCTGAAGGTTTATGTCCTGAGATGAGGTGCTTCTAGTCCCTTGGGCTCTCCTTATCCTTACTACCTTATTACACTGCAGTTTTGGGCAGATAATTTTCTAGTTCCTTTTCTACAATAATTTCAGAAATGGTGGATCTTCAGGATGTTTAGGATTGCAAAAAATCAATCGTCATCTGGGGCCTGGGTGTATTTTTTTCAGCTGCAGTTATCAGCAGAGAAAATAATTTGGACCACCCATTTTTTCCTTCCAGGATCAAAAAAAGGGAAAAAGACAAAAGAATAAAACAGGACAAAAACTCATTAAGCAGACTCCCAGCAACAAAGTAAAACAAAAAACAAACAAAAATCACATAGCAAAACAAAAAAAAACCCACCTAAACACAAAAAACAATTTGATCCTTACATATATATGACTTGCTTCTGGTGTGTAGAAATCTAGAATCATAACCTGAAAATCTTGCAGAGGCTTTTCTCAATATAAGAACATTAGTAACCATGTATACTGTATATCTTGTATACACTGGAGGTATTTATCCTTACTTTTGGCTTAACTTCCTATCCTCAAAAATTACTTTGAATAGACTTAAACCTCAAATATTTTCGTAATCTCCTAATTCCCTGGAATTGCAAAGTAACCTATTTAGTATTTCTATCAATACTGTTACATGTTCAAGACTGGAAGAAGAATTTGCCCTGAATCTGTGCTCCTCCAGCTCTGAACTCATGCTGATGCCAAGCTTCCCACCTGCAAGCACTGCAAAACTTTTGCAAGCTAAAACTTGGGCATTATTGGCATCTAACAATAACATCAACCCTGACATCTTAAAATCTACACAATTTCAAGTCTGAGATGCACTTTTCCTCCCATGAGGCCCTAACATCTGAAGCAGATACATACGTCTTCTATGGAACATTTATTATTTTTTAATTTAATGCTTAACTTAAGCATATTTATCTGTGAATAATTACTATGGCTATTAAATATTGTTAAACAATACCAAACATTACACATTTAATATTATATCAATGTACATGCAGCCATTCATGTTGATTCTTTTTACAAAATCTAGTTGTTATTATAATTTAAATAAGATATGAGCCAGGCTGCGGGGCCTCTTCTCAATGCTTTTTCATTTAAACCTGTTGTGTGTCATATTACTGTTAACATGCAGTGCTATATAAAAAATATATTTATTTTTTAACAGGAATTACTTACAGTCATAGCACCAAGAAGTTCAGTATATAAATCCACTATTATAGCAAAGTGTACAACTGCATAGCAATTAATGTAAGCTGGTACACTTGGATTGAAGGGAACTTCTTTTCCAGTGACCTGTATGAAGCAAAACAGAAAATAGCCTTCAACAGTGATTCTTTATATTAACAACAGATTAAGGAAAGCAGATAATTGCACAGTGATAATCTGCTATGAAAGTTATGTGCTACCTAGTGCAAGATGTTTAACTCTGTGCATGCATGTTCATGGTTAAAAGGAAAAGACAAATTACCAAACTACAGAACAATTTTGCAGATCTCCTTAGGAACTGAATTAAAAACATAAAAATTCCTTAATAAAAAGAAAAAAAAAAATCACAGCTAATTACCTTCAGTTTCTGTTCCCATTTCATCTTCCCCTATGCCTTATGGCTGCTAATTTGCTAATTTAATATAGCATGTGTAGAGTTTTTAACTTTGATCCAGTAGCATAAGAGGTCCAAGTAAATTACACAGAACTGAAAGCCTGTGCATGTTCTATTTACCACAGGGATTTCCTCAGGAAGGCCAAGTCTAGGTTTGCCTGGTCCCCAGCCTGGCCCTTTGAATATGACAGAAAGCTTATTGCAGAATCCAGTTGTGGCCCAAAACATGTTCCAAATCACAACCAGGGGACGTAACTGAAAAAAAAAGAACAAGTCATTTTTCATTGTTAGTAGCACAAATTTAATAAAACATTATATTCATTTTTAGCTCTCAAGTAAATTCTTTTTTGAAGTCCGTGAAAAGAATAAATTAGGAATAGATGAAGACAGTCAGAAGCTCAGAAAACAAGTGTGAAATAGGCAGAAGCAATACCAAGCCTTTGGTTTATAATGAAGATTACAATCACTTCTGCCCAGAGGAAAGATCTGTCTCTCTTGTAATCACTTTAGGGCATCTAACTATATTGTACAGCTATTTTTATGGTAGTTTTAAAATAGAATTTTGTTACTGCTCCTTGACATGACATATTCACAATAACTAAATTACTTAGCATCTGACTGGAATGGAGATATATATCTCTACTACAAGCTCTGCATATTCTATATACAGTGAGTAGAAATAATTGTTCTAAAATGAAATACTGAATAAATTGTACATAATTTCATTGACTGTTCAGCAATGCAAGGATGGTCTCAACTGTGCTCAAGAGTTTCTTTTGAACATGAGTGCCTTTTGAAGATACCAGCATCAGTGATACTCATTTTTAAAGCACCTGGAGCATGATGGGATCAAATGAGTTTACTGGATGTGTCAAGCCATATACAACTTTAGCATCTTCTGCCTGAAATGTTCCTGATGGAAGAAGAAAAAAAAACCAAAACAAGCAATGAAGTTCAAAAGTATACATATTTTTGCCATATTAGCTAAATATGAGAGAACACATTTTTTTTACTTACCAAATATCCTGTCCCAGATAATGAGTACTCCACCATAATTTTTGTCAATGCAATAAGGATTTCTTCCTATAATAAAAACCATTTTTTAATAATTGCATATGTAAGAATACATGCAACTGAATTGTGAAGGAAAATCTTCACCATTAGCATCAATTTATAATCTAAAAAATATTTTTAAAGGAAGCTAACCCGACACACCTTGTATATCTATATATAAAATGTCTTTTTTTCTTATTGCTCTCTTGACTCAGATTCAAACACACAAATCCTTTGACTACTTTGGATGCACAGCACAGAGAGTAAGAGCAGAGTATCTCCCTCCAGGATTACCAGTACTTGTGCAAATTTTAAGGATTAGACACTTAATGGCACCACAGCCTTTTGAAAAAGTCTACACAGTGCCATAAACACTTTACATATGGAGGATATAATAAATATTAATAACATCCTCTGTACATATTAGTATTAGAATCTGTATCAAATAATTCTGTTCTTCCATTCCCATATTACCTATTTGCTATCTCTGCACAATGTATCTTAAAAATTTTTGTTGTTGTTTTTTTTTTTTAATCAATTTTAAATTATAAAAAAGGTTTCCAAGTACCGTGAAATTTCTAACTGAACAAGCACTATTTTGGAACAATCATAAAAATTAAAACCCTTCTGTAAAACTAAATTCAAACTACAATTTTAGTAGATTATTAATCATTATTAATATACAAATAGTGACCATGAGAAAAATTACACTGAGGAATAAAAGGTTCCCATTTTAGCTTACCATGATGAACTCTGTGATGACTAGGAGTATTAAGAATCCACTCCAGAACCCCAAGTTTGGTAATAACCTTAGAAAAAGTAATTTTCCAATGAATTTGAAAATACTGTATAAAATCAAGATGAAAAAGGGAAAAGAGGAGAGGGAAAAGGGGAGGATATGCATTAAGAGGCATTTCTATTAAGGAGAATTGCATAAAAAGACAAACTGGGGCTTTTTTCCCTGAATCACTTTATTACTGTTATAAAAATTACAAGGAAAAAAAAAAATTAATATTAGTAAAATGCAAGTTAAAAATTAAATTTCTTTTTGATGCAACAGTACAATTTCTCCTTAATTATCACTTCATGATTCCATACTGAACATTTCACTCAGATTTTTTACTCCTGTCCATTGGCACTGCTTGGGATCCAGTGTAACTCTAAGATCCCAGTTATGTGAACATTATACATCAGCAGATGGCTGACACTGTCCCAGAAACTCCCTTCTCCTTCAGTACCTTTGACTGCTTTTTCCTTCCATCAATACTCATATTTTAGCCCAGCAAAAAATGCAGTAACAGACGATGCAAGATATAAAACTAATTTTGTTTTGTTTTCTGCATTAGCTTCACTGCATCAGTTCCTTGATATGATCCAAAATACAGGCACAAATAAGCAAGGATGACTCTAAGTAAGAAAAGAGAGAAATTTTTACTGGAAAGTAGTTTCAAAAAATAATAATAATAAAAAAAAAAAGTGGTGGAAATGTGATTCAATATCCCAATTAAGTGTACTTCAAACTCTTTTTTCACACTATTGAGAGGAAAAAGTGTCTGCTTTTGATTATAAAATGTTTATGTTCTTTATATCATTATCTTGCAGTGATTTTGGGAATACTCAATATTTACTCAATAAACCATTCTAGAAGTGAAATTTTCATATATTATGTGACCTGAATGTTGGGGTTTTTTTCTATAATAGTAGTTCCTATATAAAGATGTTACTATTGTGACAGCATTCCCTAGCCTAAAGGAAAAGAACATTATGCAATATCTCTTGCAGCATGTAAGTACCTCCGTTTGCGGTCTCGGAGTTTGTCAGCACCAAGGGAAATCTTTATTGCCTGGCACCTGCACCACTTCAATGTACTTCTTGTTTAAATAATGAGAAAAAATCATGACATGAAATCCAAGGGAAACTTTACATCTTGTGTAACAACTCCTCCTGTCACCACTAGAACATGAATCTTTATTTAACTCTGTTTCAACATGAACTTTAGGGTGGAATGTCAACTGAGTAGAGCAGGCAGTGTTACAGTAAAATCAGTTATATATAAAAAAATATAGGTTTTGGGGTGTGGGGTTTTTTTTGAGAATAAGAATTTAATATTCTTTTTGTTGTTTGTAGCACAACATTTCTTTCAATATCATAGTGTTAATGATCTACAGGACAGAATACAGTAAATTCATCCCTAGAGCATCACTAAGAAGCACTCTGAACTTCAGGTTTTCTGTTAAGACTAGTTGGTAGGAAAATACTTATAACTATTGATTTCTTTATCAAAATCAAGATAAGATTTTTATTCCTGGTATATAAATATGTATTTCACAGTCAGCTGGAGAAATTTAAAATTAAGACCTTAATTATATTCTCCAGTAGAGCCACTGTGTTAATTCAGGACACCACACCCCTGTACTTGTACCAGTGGCCCTGGTGATCAAGATTTGCCATATGAAATCTCTACAGGGGACCCAGATATGTGGTATCTGCCAGTTTCACACTTGGAAATCCTCAACAAACCCTGATTTATACTCAGCCAACTGTTTTTCTATTCAATTCAGCAGTTTTCTACTCCAGTAAGCATGTAAAAAGGATGTAGCTACATTTCCATACTAGGGAGAGAAAAATAAAATATTTATAGTTTAGAGATAAAACAAGAGAAACGAGTCAGACCTGTTGGGATCATATAGAGTTTCACAGGGGGTAAATTTCTGATAAATCTGGATTGTAGGAATGGGATGTGAAAGCCTAGTTTTAATGGATAGTCCACTTTAGGGCAAATTTATATAATAAACACACAGACTTAAGAAATGTGTTTACAATAAATTATTTTGAAGACAGGCTGCTGTCACATTTCATTGTTTTACGCCTCAAACAGGAGGGAAGGTTTGAATCAAACTGGCATCTTATGAGAATATTTCAGTTAATACTGTCAAAAGTGGATGCAACCTTTTTTGTTTTTATTTAAAGGTTCAATGAAGTCTTGTGGGAAAGGTGAGCACATTTAGAAAGTTTCAGTCAATTTGCCAAGAGAAAACCTACACTAACTTGTTCTAATTGCAGCATTACAAATAGCAGAGCATGGAGAAAGTCACCCTTTCAGTCATATATCAAGTTAAGCATTTTAAACAAACTCCAGGAGAAAAAATGCTATACAATTTCATTATTTTTCAGAAGCTTGACAAATACATGCTGGAAATTGCAGGGAAAACAGAAAACAATAAATCAGTATGCCAGTCCTAAAATAAATTAAAATATAGCCAAGGGTAGATCTTCTCCTCCCTCTTAAAATAGATTAAAATATAGTTTGCAGCCTACACTGTGCTTTTAATAAATAAGGGTCTTTCAAATTTTCTGAAGGCTTTGAAGCCACAACTAATTTAAATAATAAAGCTCTTGAAGCACAATTTTTAGGTTCAGGGTTTCTGCAGCCAGATTAGCAATAGTCAGGCCCACTGCTGCTGAAGTAAATATTTCACAGCAGTCTCATGCAAGACAAGTCTTTGGTGCAAGGAACCAAAAGCCAACATTCAAACTCAAGGACTTCTTTATTAGGATGAAAAGTGAAGTTCCTGCTTATGTTCTTATCCCTTAAACTTTTAATTTCTGGACTCACAAGTGACCCAACTTCATCAGGGAAAGGGAAAGGTTTCTCTGCCTGTACTGGTGCTCATCAAATGCAAATGACCAATCTAGGCTGATTATTGGGGAGCAGCTGCTTTCAGAATGAAAAATATCATGACTCTTGTGCTGCATGTTGAACTCAGAACTACTGGGAGCAGAGTACTACCCAGTTCTTTTAAATTACTTATTATTTTTTTTTAGTCCCTCTCTAATCTGCAGTTCAATTGAAGGAGAAGCTAGATAAGAATAAAAGAGTTAACACACCACTTCTGGGTAGAGATACCTAAAAGTGCCAAGAAGCACTTACCTTTAAAACAGGAGGCTCATCCTGGAGCTACTAAGGTGTAAAGTCAGCATTTCTTATCACCACTGAAGTCCTAGGACCCAAGGCTGTAACTCCAAACCTCACCTCACTACAGTTTTCCTGATTAAATTGTGTTCAAACACATCCCACACTTAGCAGGACAGGAACAGTGTGCTCTCTTATAAATGTTTTATTATTCTTTTGTATTCTTTTTAATTAAAGCAAAAACCAGCATTATATGATTCATATATCTAGAAAGAGAATACTTTTATTCCCCCATGGTTGTACTGAAACATGGAGAAGTGGAACGTATTTTGCAGTTACTGCTAGTATTTCTGCTTAGTGACTGTGTTGTTAGCTTTGCTGTTCTCTGAGTTGTTAAGTGAAATGATGACAAGATTTTGATCCTGCAGGTTGGTCAGAAAATCTAGTAAGCCATTTTGGCAGCCAGGCTGTACTGAAGCAGTGAGATGTCTTAGTGTCTTGGAATCACATTTGAGTTTCATTGTCTATAGTGTCTTTAGATCCTATCTGGATCTACAAAGTCACTGTCTGCATTAAAGTATTTTTACCTCCTTTGTATTTATTCATTTATTTGTTCTTGTCTCTGCAGTAAATGCTTGAGTTGAGAGTTAATGGAAACAGAAGTCAAAGCTGAAGAAAGTCACAGTCAGAAACAAAGACCAGTACACCCTGCTTAATTGCATGGAAGTGTGTTTTGTGGACAAATACATGTATTTCCAGAAGCAAGATGCATTTGTACTGAATAGGTCTTTTCTAACAATACAAACAGATTTTGGCCTGTATCTGCATCAATTTCACTTTTTCTAGACTGCCTGAGGTGTTGCCAAATTTCTTCCCATCCCTTGCCTGTTCTCACTCCTGGTTAATGGCAGTGGATCACCTTCTTCTGCTCCCAGAGTGTGATGAGATAAAAATACTTAAACAAGGGAAAAAGAGATGCCCTCAGAAACCTGACTTCCCTGAGTGTGGTAGAGGCAGATTACAGTCTTTACTTAAATGAGAAAATTAAACAGAAACTAATTCATGTCAAAGATCAAAAAGGCAAGGAATAGTCTGCTGCTGCAATTACTGCCATCAGGGACTTACTCAGCTGATTCTTCTCAAATACAATTTGACATCTAATAAAAATTACAGCTAAACCAACAGAAACTAATTTCTGTTTTTCACAGGTGTCTATCAGGTTATAAACACACCTAACTTATTGGTTGTAGTAAATGCATAACGGAAGGATATAGTTTAATATGAGCCATAGACCTTCAGAATCACCTGTGAAAATAAACTGAAATGGAGTATTTCTGTCTGTCAGTAACAGCCCTGAAATATTTTGTGGCTATTGAAAAATTAGATTTTTAGTGCTCTTTGACCAGAGTTGGGCTTGGTGGGTTTTTTTGTTGTTGTTGTTTTTCTTTGTTTGTTTTAACTTCCCTTATGATCTAGATGAGAATGGTCTAATCATAGAAATATTTCTCCCAGACAATTTAAGCACAGATATACTGATTCATTCCACTGACCTAAATAATATTGGTTAGGACTAAGGACTAAAAAATAATTTTCTCTTGATTTATTGAGATCCTATCTTTATGCACCATTACAGAAAAGTGGTTTTGTCAGTTGTTATTCAGTTGTTTGGGCTTTTTTTTTTTAACTTGTCATTTAAATAAACTATTGAGTTTATTTCAATATCAATGTGATACTTCTGTAAACTTTATTTGAAGCAGAACAGAAAAAATGATGCCTATCTCCACTAGACCCCTAGTGACATTTACCACAAGCCTGTCACTGGGCTTCCAGAGCTGCTGGGGGGATGATGAATCTCAGCTATCAGAGCAAAGGCTAGCAGCAGCCACTGAGATAGGATGCTATTTTCTATAGCAGTCCAGGCCTACAGCCCCAAACAAACCTCCTATGTTGGGAAACTCCTGGAAACAGACTCACAGAAAGGATTTTCATTTTTCTATAAACTGAGAAGAAAATTAGAACTGTTAAAATTCAGTAAAGACTGTTAAAAAAAAAAACCACAAACCCATGAAACAGTATAATGGTGAAACATCATCTTAATTTCATAAAAAATACTGACTGATGCAGATCTCCACGGCTGCAATAGCTGCTACTATTCCTTTTCCTCTCCCTTCACTTTTCTTTTCTACCTTTGCCTTTGAGAGCAGGAAATCTGCTAATACACAGTGTAACCTTATTTCTATTTTGACATAAATTTTGACCTTGAAGCATGACTTCAACATATTTCAAATTATTTCAGCCGTGCTACAAAATCAACAATATGAACATGAAGAACAACCTCCTTTGTGAACACAGATCTGTGATTGGATCAACTGGATCAGAACAAAAGGTCCATTGTTATTCTACTGGCATAACTTAATAATAAGAGGTGCTTATCTTTTCATTGAGGCTGAAATTCGTTCTTGTTTAGACTAGTGTCTAAACTTGGAACACTGTGCAGAGGCTATGGAAATTCCTTGTGAGCTCTAAGAAGGATTTAGTGCTTTGGAGGGTTGTAGGCAATACATAAGCCTACAAATTCACTAGAAATTTTAGATGCACACTATGGCTCCAGTGCTGAGACTCACTGAGTTACTGCTGTGCAGAAGAACATTATAAATCCTCTCAGCCAAGGAAGAAACTACTTCAGACAGCAGAAAAGGTGTGGATGAGACATAATATATTGGTTTGGGGTTTTTTCTGTGGCAAAACACAGTAAAACCAGTTTGGGGAACCTAAGGCAAGGTCAAAGAAATTTTGCTACCATGTGATTCAGAGTATTAATTTGGTATAATTTCAAAGACTTTGAAGTTGTTCAAACCATTTTGACAAGCTTAACTGTGTATTGCTTGATTTCATGCCAGTTCTAGTGATGTGTGTGACATTTTATTGTAAGCCCTTCTTATTCACATGGTGTTGCAGAGCATCAGAGTTGTATTAATGATTTTAGAAATGTGTCCAACAGAAGTGAAATTTCAAACAGAAGTTTGTTACTGTGGCACTGTAAGCAGCTGTTTTCCTTTCCTTAATATTCATTTTTTAAGGAAATACACAGAAAAGAGAAAATAAAAACTGTAATTTAAGCAAAACAATCACCTAAAATGCAGATAAATAAAATAAAATTGCTTCTAAAATAATTGTCCTAAAGGTTGCACAATGAAACAACGGAGGGAAAAAGGCATCTCTATACTGAAAATAATTGAAGGAGTAAGTGTTGTAGAAATAATTAGTTCACAGCTCACTAAGAACTATTGAGAAACATACTACTGGCATGTAACTCAGGATACTTTTAAACACCTCTAATGTACTGTGCAGGAGAAGGCAGAAGGCTGTTCAACTACCCAAGAAGCAGTGGGAAAACAACCTACTAATAACAGTAGATTATTAACTGTATATGTATGTAAAATAGATATGGTCTATGCTCTCATGAAACAAAAATAAATAGGTGCAGTCATAAACAAATAGCCATCAGGGAATTAAAGAGCATTTTTTCATCTGAGAATTATGCACACTAAGAAGGAAACAATATCTGACTTCAGTTGCAACTCTAAATGATCTTTTAGAAGTACTGCTTTTTGGATATATTCCCCTAGAATATTTATCTTAGAAATGAAATCAGTTTCAGTATCTGCCAGAAACACTTAATAAGCTGCAAGATAGGAAAATATAGTATTAAAATAGCAAAAAGTTTTTATTTCTTACAGTTACTATTTTTTTTTTTTAATCTAATTGGGACCAAATGGCCTCATTGCTTCATATAAATTTAGCAATATATATTCAGAAAAAGGAATAAAAATGAGCAGATGTTTCTCCTTAAAGAAGTCAGACAAAGATTTTTCATACACAATAAATCAGCTTCTAGTGCATTTCCAGAACACTGCTCCAAGCTAACTGTTTAGGTATGGCTTAAAAACCTGTTTTACCTCTGTATGTATCCAAAACTGGTAAAGTAGATTAAACTGTAGATGAACAGCGAACACTGAAGGGGGAATGAAAAGAGCCATAGGCAAGTTCAAAAACTGAAAAATGAGAAAGAAAATATACATTAGAGATATAATTCTAAAGTTGTGATGATATAACAAAATACTCTCTCGAGAGCTCAAAGCAACACACAAGATAATTACTTCTTTTAATACCTCCATAATGTAAACATTACACAGTGTACCAATTATTATGTTACTACTATATGTACTATAGGAAATGAGACATAAATTGATGCAACAGTGACTCCCCAAAAGTCATATTGAACAAGTAGACAAATCAAGAAAAGGAATCAGCAATCCTGAGGCTAGATGTTTATTCTGTGTACTACTCAGAGTAGATAGCAACATAACCTTGAGGTGAAGGGTTCATTTATAGGGGAGAATTATCAAAGTGTAAGCAAGGTGTGAATTTATAACCATATAGCATTTCCATCTGAACTCCCTATGTGAGCAGCATAAGGGCAAGGCAGATTACTTGACTTTCAAAATTTATTATAAATTCAAACCCTAAGTTCTTCATGAAGTCTCCCTTGAAGACCCAATATATTGCTGATTTCTAAAGATGTGCTAGCATGAAAACAGTTTTGGAAAACTGCTTACATAGGAATCATAGAATATTAAGGGTTGGAAGGGACCTAAAAAGATCATCTAGTCCAATCCCCCTTCCAGAGCTGGGTCACCTAGTCCAAGTTACCCAGGAATGTATGATTAATAGTTTTAATTATAGTTTTCAAACCCCTTCTTAGAAAATAAGTAAAAAAATAATTGATTCTATAACTGCTATAAACAACAGGAGAATCAAAATAATCATACAGTGTGAAATAAATATAAATGTATTAAATAGTAGGCTTTTATTGGTTGACATGTCATTAGTCTGAAAGAAACTGGTATCTTAAATGCAGAGTAAAGTCCCAGGAATTTCACAATTAATTGCTTAAATGGCTGAGCAATAGAATAAGACTTCCAAGAAGTTCATGTGGTAAAAGTGAAGTCTCCTTTCTTGAGAAAAAGGTGGGGTTTTTTTCTTCCTTCTACCTGACATTGTGTTATAACATCTGCATTAAGAAGTTATTTGTACCCTCACACAGAGATTTCTTCTAAACCAAACAGTAGTGGAGGTATCTTCAAAACTTTAAATCTCTTCAACAACAGGAAAATCTGGGAAGTAGGTAAGAACTCCTTGTGAAACACAGCCAAATAGCAAAATCCATTTTCAAACTCCCATTGTCCTTCTCACAGAACTCAAATCTTTGAACATCAGAGAAAGTGATCTGACAGCCATGACAAGCCTCCTGAGCCAGGAACTCCTTTAGTGGAGGTCTGCACATAGCATTTCATGCCAATAACCCTTCAGTTTTTGTCAAAAGGCCTACCCAGTAGGCAAGGTGTCACACTGGGGCAGTGGAACAACTGCACGTCCATCCTCATGATGTGACTGATGCTCTCAAGAAAGTCACCACAGCCACTTCTCACTGCAATGAAACAATGGATGACTGAGGTTCTACAATCTCAGCTCAGCAGACTGTACTAGAAAGAAACCCTTAAGTGACTGCAGTCTCACCTAGTAAGGCTGGGACACCTTCAAAGGCTGAAAGGATCACAGCTGCCCCACACACTACCTGGGAGGTTTCTGGTTGTATGTCTAGAGAGTTCTTTCCCAAAAAGTACATGAATTCAAAAGTGCTAGAAGGATTATGCTGAGCTTCAGTAACTCTGTGGAAATAATGTAGACATTTATTTTGTTTTAATTTGTCTGATCCTCAAAGGGTGAAGTGTTTGCATAACATTATTAAACAAAAAATAAAGAAAAATAATACCTGGAATGTTATATTTGCAAATTCAATCCCTAAAAATCAGTCTAAGTAAACTCCAAAAAATTCACAGCAACTCTTACCTAAGTGAGGTTGGAGCTAGTAAATGCCACTGGGGGGATGTGGCATTTAGGCATGGTATTCTGGAGTAGCAGTAGGCATGAGTCTTCCTGAATAATTAAACAATCAGATCAGAATGCCTAGTGCAGAAGACTGCTAAAAGAAGACTGACTTTCAAACCCACAACTCTCCATGCTCTGAAACAGAAATGTAAGGCAACCTTATGTGCTCCAGAAAAAATGCCCTGAAGACTGGTATCAAGTCAATCTCATTTCTGAGTTCCTTTTTCTTCCTTCCTCTAACCTGAGAGCTGAGACACACATCCCACAACAGGCAGAAGACTGGCATTGTTTTTCTGAAAGGTTATCTTCCAAAGATGGAGTGTCCCCAGTGGAGTGGGACACACAGCCACATTTAATAAAGCTATGACAGTTTTCTCTTATTATTGATTGTACCTGTCTAATGGCATGATAAGAGCAGGAATTTTTTTTAAAGGAATGGCTAAGAAGTTGATTTTCTAAAAGAAACCCTAACAACAGATGGTTTTCAGTTTATTTGTAGAAGTGGCTGCAGGATTGAGAGCAGGGTTAAAAATTACATGCTTTTTCTCTATAAGTATCAGAGGCAATTTGGTAGTATTTACAGATGACTCAGATGGGAAGGAAAGATCATCTTATTTATTTTCTAACCTACCTCTCACAATGAGTACTAGGATTTCCCTGCTAAGTGGTGAGATGAGGGAAATGTTCTATAAATCTACAGGTAAATTTGAGATTGACAGAGGATAATGCTTTCCTAACTGCTTCCTGGTTCTTTGCAATATAAGCTTTATTTTGCACAGAAATTATTTCAAAGATCATTTACAGAGGTAGAAACCATAGGGAGGAACAAAACCCACTCCTATTTGTGTTTCCACTGAAACACAAGATCAATGTCCAAAAAAAAAAAAAAAAAAAAGTAAAACATTACAAAACATTGCAAAAATAACTAGGCCTAAGGAAGATTCCTAGATTCCTTGCTTCAAATTACAGGATATCAGGTGTTGGAAGGGACCATGGAGATCTTTGAGTCCAATCCCATCAAAG
>JAOEGS010008528.1:0-16624 GCA_025447755.1 Corythornis vintsioides | reverse complement strand
ATTTCCTGATAATATAATTTTTTTTTCCTATTAATATTATTATTATCCTAAGGAGACAGGCTAAGAGATTTGGGGTTGTTCAGCCTGAAAACGAGTAGGCTCCAGAGGGACCTTCTAGCACCTTCCAGTACCTAAAAGGGGCCCATAAGGAAGCAGGGGAGGGGCTGTTCACAAGGGTCTGTGGTGACAAGACAAGTGGTAGTGGCTTTAAGATGGAAAAGTGGAGATTTAGATTAGATATTAGGAAAAAGTTATTTAATCTGAGGGTGACAGACACTGGAATGGGTTGCCCAGGGAGGTGGCAGAGGCCCCATCCCTGGAGACATCAAAGGGATGATCTAGTCAGAGATGTCCTTATTGGATTAGATGACCTTTGGAGGTCCCTCCCAAACCAATACATTCTATTTTTTTTTAATTTTTTTTTTTTTTTTGGCAAAGCTTGTCATTTTAATGTTATTTTTGGAGGTCAGTTATGTCTATGGATATTAATCCATCTCCCAAGTACATTTAAAGCACTACAGAAAGTGGGGGATGCAGACAGTGAAATTATTATAGCATCATCAAAAGTAACTGTTTTTGAAAGTACCAGTGTGGTATATAACAAAATGGTTAGAAGACTAGAAATACAGACTTGTAGGTTTCAAATTACTATGGGACAATGAATTTATATGATGGGGGGGGAAAAAAAGTCTTTATTTTAAGTTCTTCAGTAACAGATCCAATGAATCAACCCATGAATGCCAATAATTCTAAAAAAAAAAGATATAAAAGATAATTAGATCTTTTAACAAATAAATTGATTTTCTAGATTCAATATTAGAAGATGAAATAACTTCATGTGCAGTTATTAACTTTTAAAAATCAAGCAATAGTTCATTTAACAAAACTGTTGCTGTGTAAAAATGTTTTGAAAATGCTGCTTGCATTGAAGAAAATGAAGGTTCAGTAGCTAAGGAAGGTAAAATAGAAAATGCTTTGATGGTGATGAAAAAAAAGATAGATTAAAGTAAAAATGTTCCTCAGTATTATATTCCTGTTATTACACAAGAAAGAAACAAACAAAAAAAAACCCCAAACAAAATCATCTTAATGTCTTTTGATTCTGATAAATTAGGACAAAGACTTGGTCTTACTTGACTTTAAATAAATCTGTTGCCTTCTGACAGCCTGGGACATGGTTTTTGCTTTTCACAACCTAATCTGTCAATATTTGATTTTTATTATGCATGCTTATGAATATGTATATACTTATAATTGAACATGATTTCTGTGAGCACAAACAATGCTGTCAGCATTGGGTTTCTTTTTTCTTTTTCTCCCTGCATACTGGTACAATAATTTGTCTGTGATAATGGAAAACTTAAGTAATGATTTAGCACTCACGGGGTGCATTCATTTCTGGAAAATTTGCTTTTCCAATCTAATGCTGAAAGTTCTCTTTGTTTTTTGTTTGTTCAGTATCTAGCACACAAGAACTTTGCCTGGAAATGGGCATCTCAGAGCTACTAAGGTGACATGTATAAAAAATGACATCTCTTGTCAGGGATCAGGGTGAGGGCAGCCCTTAGACCTGTACCCTCCCTCCCCAGAGGGGAAGAGAAAGGGAATAAGGGAGAGAGAATCAGACATTGGAAAGGGAAACTACTTTAATGAAAATAATAGTAATAATGACATATGTACAAATATATATACACCCAGTATGGAACCCAACCTCCCCCAGATGGCAATTCCTTCACCATCATCACTGGTGTTGGGTAGCAGGCGCTGGGAGATCCCAGGCTGGGCCCAGCAGGATTCAGGAGCTGGATTCAGGGGCTGGATTCAGGAACAGGCAGCTCAGGATGGAACCAGAAGGACCAGAGCCCTCCTGGGCTGGTGGCCAGTGCAGGAGTGAGGAAGAATCCAGAGTCCTTGGCCCTCCTCCCCCTCATCTTGACACCACCAGTGGCTGTGGTCCCTGGTTGGTCAATTTGGGGTCCCCTGTCCTGTCCCCTCCCCTCCCTGCAGGTGCCACTTTTGACTTTCTGCACCCCAAAAGTTGCCAAACTAGTAGAAAATTTTTCAGATTACTACAAAAGCTGAGAAACATAGTTCAGGACAGAAAAAAAATGGAGCTTTGGGAAGCAAACATCAGAAAACAGTTTTAGAGGGAAATTAAAAGTGAATGGCAGCATTAAATTGGGTCTTCTATTGACTTCCAAAAAAAAAAAAAAAGAAGTCTGAAGATTATAAACTTAGTTTGCTCACTTTAAATAAATGTGATTTATTAAGATAATAAGGAAGATGCCTCAGTGTACAACTCTTTGCCTAACAGAGGGAATACTCTTGACACACTGTGTGACTCTTCATTCTAATGACCAAGACTTTTCTCTTTCTGTAATCAGCCTCTCATAACATGGAGAAACTCTGCCAGTCTTTGTGATTCTGTGGTTCCAGTCACAGACAATTAGAGTGTAACCTTCTCTCACACACTGCAATTTTCATATTGCTGTCTTTTGTAAAGTCATTCTTTGTTTAGCCTTTTTCTGAGGTAATTGGGATTGCAGTATTTCTTAACCTCAGAGTAGAATGGGAGGTTAAATGAAAATGTGTTAGTATAGTATAGTATAGTTTGAGTAAATAATTATTTACGGTATATAATTGTATATTTTAAAAATATTTTCTTAAAATAAAATAACCTTTTATTCTCAAACATTTCACTTTTCAGGGAAGATGTTCTTGGTGTGATGTAGGTAAACTCCTTGCAATTCAGTATTCAAAAGACAAAGGAAATAGGGTATAGTTTAGCATTGCTCATTAAAATCCACAGCAATTACTCTTTTAAAAATCATTATTGTTCAAAACAGTGTCCTACATTCCAACTAGATACTTAATATAAGTCCTATGGGTCACAGACAGCACTCATCTTGGTTTCATGGGAAGCCTTGCTACACTATTCCTATTACTTCAGATTTGCTGTCTCAAGATGCATCTTTTGCTCTCATTATAGAAAACTGGTCGGGCATTATTTTGCCTCAAGGTAATTTTCATTATTTCAGTGAATTGATGGTCTGATGGTTCAGTTAAAAGTTAGTTTGCCTTCCTGGGAAATCATTTAAACTGTTAAAAAGTAGAATTCCTCTCTGGGTTTCTGAGTGAAGTTTTTTGGTATTAGCTATTCCAGTGATCCCTAGCTAGGCAATCACTGTGTGATTACTTTTAAACTTTATTTTACACTGATTTAATGATATGCACTTTGGAAGGAGGTTTTTACCTCCTTTCAAAGGTAAAACATCTTGACTGCACTGCAGGGCTTTGTCTCACAATCAGCCCCAGCTTCTCTTCTAGCAGTGGTAGGAATGGCAAGTGGAGCTCTGAAGGCTACCAAAGGAATCAAAGAGTCAACGTGCAGAGCTCTTGAAAGCTTTTTCTCTCCTTTGGGTGGCTCATGACTGCAGGACATTGAGAATGAATTGTCTTTTAAAAGAGAGTTTCTTTGTACAAATTATTTTGTGTGTTTGAAGTCATAAATGTATGTACCATGTCTCCTTTAAGCAGCAGGTAAGTGCTTTCCTTTCCTTTAAGCTGCAGGAAAGTGTTTTTAGATACATAGAGAATAAATTACTTCTGGAAGGAGGAATTTAGACTATACTAATACTACTAATAATAGGAAAGTAGCCATAGCAAACACACACTGACACTTCTGCATGCAAAGAGACAAATCAAGCATCTCAACAGAAGTTGACTTGTCTGAGATGGAAGAACTGAAGTGGTAATTTAGTTGAAAATTGTAATTTACCGTAGCTATTAAAAAATTATTCAGTGCCTGTTGTACAGAAACATGTTCTGACAGCAGTCACAACATCAGTGCTTTCCAGTTGGGGCTCTGCATTTCAGCAGTGGTGATTTTCTCCTCCCACTTAAGCATTGTCAGCAGCACTCATTGTCTCTGAGCTCCATCCTCTCTAGAGTACCGTAGGAGATCCAGCAAATTCTCCTCTTACTTTCATTTTGGAGCAGTAATTTGAAGCTCCTTGTAAAGAAGCTCATGCCCAAGTCACAGTGTCTTTATTTAATGATCTGGAAGGATGTTCTGCAGAGAAGATGCAAAGTTCTGCTGTAATAAGTGGCAGGGGAGGGAGGGAGTTGGAGGAGGACAGAGGAACAAGCAAAGAAGGAGTTGTGCATGTCCCCATGTATGTAGGCATCAAGTTTAACCATGAAACAAAGGAGGAAAATAATTAAAATACCCTTTAAAAGGTTAAGAAGGTTATTATTTTTAGGTAAAATATCCTTAGAAGTAACCCAGTTTAGCTTTCAGCATGGAATCAAGGGATGTGATTGAATCCTTGGACCTTTAAGCGTCTCCAATGTCTCTGTTGACATCTGAGACAATCACTCTTCCTTTCAAACCACAGGAGAGAAATAGAAATGTTTTGGACACATTCACCTTTTTTTCTAAAGTTTACCTCTAAAACATATTAGACTAACTGCTCTGGCAGGGGGGTTGGACTCAATGATCTTCAGAGGTCCCTTCCAAACCCTGATGTTCTGTGATTCTGTGAATCATGGACTTAAAGTACCACTTTATCTTCATTAAGTACAGAACGGAGGGCAGAGTGCAGGTCATCTTTAGAATTTGCCTTCTAGATGGCTAAAACCAGGGGAAACTAATCCTGCCTGAAACACACAGAATCACTTTGTGACTAAACGTGATGATGGACTCTGTTTGTCATTTAATCTCTACTTCAATTCCTGTCTGTAAAACAGTTAAAATGGGACTTTTTTTTTTTTTCCCCCATCATCACTTCCTCATGTTTATTCCAGTTTTAAGACCTTGGAAGCAACAACTGCCTTACTTCCCTAGTATCTTACTGCCCAGTATCTAGCCCCACTCTTATCAGAACAGCAGTAACCTGTGTGGTACTTGAATGTTGTGTTTCATATATCATTATACACAATAAGAAGCTTGTAGTTGCTTTGCTATGAAGCATTTTCAAGCAGCTTATCCCTAGATGTGCAGCTGTAGAGGTAATAACTGAATAAGAGGAACAGAAAGGCTTGGCAGATTTCCTAGAGAGTCTGATTTCCATCTTTGCTCATCCTTTTGCTTTGATAGACAATACTTGAAACATTATCATAACAACTTTTTTTTTTTCCCCCTGTGGTTGTTGGGCTAGTTCCTGTCAGCAGAAAAAAAAAAAAAAAAAAAAAAAGATTTACACAACCTCTGACTCCTTACACCTATTTCTGTGAAATTATCTCAGTTGCTGTGGTGTAAATTTCCCTTGGTGTGTCAAACTGAAGTAGTCTAACAATAAGGCAGAAGAATCAAAGGTTGCTTACCCACATCAGTTCCCTGGAGCCATTCCCTGAATAGAGGAAAGTGCTGGGGATTACTAGAAAGAAAATAACCCTTAACCTGTGAACAACCCAAGAGACTCACTATAGAAGATGTACTGCAATGCTTTCTGCTTGTAACATCAGTGATCCCTTTCATTAAAGCTCTGCCCCATAAAGCCAAAGACAAGGCTTCTGAAATGACTCTCCAGCTTCTTGGGGCCACATGCTTTTTACTGCCAGAATACTTGTGAAAATGTGAAAATTCATCTAACAGAGGAATGTTGGAATTACCCACAGGTTCCTTAATGTCTTCCAAATATAATCTCAAATCAATGTATTTGATGCACAGAAACTTTTCCTTTTGGCTCATTGTTCTAAGTTCCGCTCATATTTTTATTTACCTTTGACTTTATAACTTATATAGTTCACTTGTTTTACAGTGGCCTTCAGAGATTCTTTGGTGGAAGTTATTGCTGCTGAATTAATTTCTTTTCTATGTAATAATAATTAACTATAGTCAAAACAAATTATAGTCAAAATTAACCATAGTCAAAATATTCACTGTATTAAATGCATTTGTTCATATGCTCTCTGCTACTATAAGATTAAGCTTTAATTTGTCTCCAGTAATGAACCCTTTATGCCTATACTTGGTTGAGTCATATGTACATTCCCTGGGGGATTCATCCCTCTGTGCTGCCAATCTCTTCAGTCTTCTGATGGTTGGCTGTAACAGGACAGAGGTACCTACCTCACAAATGATGTGTTCTGAAAAATTCTAGAAGGCCAAGATTGGTAAGATATTGGTGAGAGAAACCAGTGAGATCTTGATTTCCTGATTTTTACTGTCCAGAAGAATAATAAACTATAGATAGATAGATAGATAGATAGATAGATAGATAGATAGATAGATAGATAGATAGATAGATAATAGGTAGGTAAATAGATCAGAAGAAGTCAATCAAACCAGGACAGAGAAGGTTCAGCCTTCAAGGAGAAGGGATTTTCTGTGGCTTGGTTACAGAATCTGGTGAATGGTAGTAGCTTTGTGATGTCAAGTCTGGAAATTCAAGATGCCTTTCAAAAATTTACTCATCCAGAATGATTACTGAGAGCCTCTGCCTGCACAAATAATGTTTCCACAGAGGTCTAAAAATAAAAAGAGAATGGAAACGTTTATTTGAATTCTATGTCACGTGAGCATTACTGCACAGATGCTCTCAAAGCACTAAGAAGTATTTTACATCTGGAGTTTCTATGAAGCTGAAAAAATTATCAGGTCAATGAACGACTGCCTGTATCTCACCACAATGTCAATTTGTTGTCTGTGCTATTATTGCAGGTGATTATGTAGTCATGACTATATACTTCGACTTAAGTAGAAGAATGGGATACTTCACTATTCAAACATACATTCCCTGTATATTAACAGTTGTTCTTTCCTGGGTATCCTTTTGGATCAAAAAAGATGCCACACCAGCAAGAACGGCATTAGGTAAGTCATTAATAATTCCCTTTTCTGCTCTCTTTGTGTAGCTCCTACACTATCATTTGAAAATGTCAGTTTCCTTTCAAAGAGACCACTAGCTATAATGCTTTGGATTATTGCTACCACATCTTCCAGACCCAGATCTACTTATTTCCTGCCTTTAAGAGGGTAATTAAAAGTAAACTATCCTGACCCTTTGGAATGACACTGCCACTTCTTTTGCATACTACTCTAGAATTAATGTCTGTCTGCTTGTTCTCACTATCATATTATAATGACATTTTCAAAGAATAAATTAATTGTGCTGCTGAATACTTTCACTTCTGCAACTCTCCCCCTCAAGCCATTATATCATATATACAGAAAACTGTGGGATATAATAACATTAACTCATGCAAAGTGCTTTAGCTTGTGTGCTTAAAGTTAAGCTTCACACTAGGTATATATGTATTTTTCATAGATGGGGGAGATTTATTCTGGTACAGGTTTTACAGCAGCTCATTTCTGTTGGAACCAGTGTGTACATTGGCATTGTGCTTTAGGAAACACTTAGAAATGTTGACTGTTTATTCTTACAACTATAGGAAAACCTGCAGGTTTTGCCAGCTTTGTATAGGGCTGTATAACAGCCAATTGTAGGTGAAGATCAGAGCTAAAGGAAAAACAATGTTTTAGTCCAGGTTGTGGTTGCCAGGGCTGCTAATTGTAACTGATTGAGAAATCTAGCAGTCTAGGAAAAAGAAGGAGAAGCTATCTCAAGGTTTTGGGGTCTATAGGAAGGCAGGGGAATGTCTTTTCAAAAGGGTTTGTAATGTACAAGGAGTAATGGGTTTAAGCTAGGAAAGGGTAGATTTAGGTTGGATGTCAGAAAAAAGTTATTTAATGTGAGGCTGGTGGATCACAGGCTGCCCAGAGAGGTGGTGGAGTCTCCTTCTCTGGAGACTTTCAAGCCCCACTTGGATCTGTTCCTGTGTGGGCTGCCCTGGGTCATCCTGCTCTGGCAGGGGGTTGGACTCGATGATCTCCAGAGGTCCTTTCTGACCCCTAATTTTCTGTGATCCTCTGATCACAGAAAATAGAAAATAGAGCCTTGGGCCTTTAGCATGCTTCTTTATTCTTAAATCAGGTGAGTCCATGGAGATAAGAAAAGTTTGGCCATGGTCTATATTTAAATAGGAGTCTGTAGCCCACAGTGTGTGCAGAGTCACACAGCATCCATTTGGGTGATCCTTAATGCATAGCAGGACAGGGAGAAAAGGCATCTAACATTTTGAATTACTGTTTTTCCACAAGCACCACTCAAACCCTGTCCCTGAGGATGGTTCCCCACACCACACATCTCCTTTTTCCAATTAATTAGACATGGAAGTAGGTTAGATCACTTGTCACAGCGGTGTGACTCTCCCTGCTTCATCCCCTCAGCCAGCAGGAACTTCAGGCAAAAAATATATTCATATACTAAGGTCATGAATTTGAAGTTAAGATAAAAATGAGATGTCCCAAGGCTATTTTTTATGCCTATCATGACTAACTCCTAAAACTCTGATGAAGAATTAAACAGTTGGGCTATAATATTTTTTTTTTTTTTTTTTTTAAAGTCAAAAGACAAGAAAATAATATATATATGGACATCTCTTTGGTGCACAGTCCTGTTGCTGTCAAATCAGTCATGGCCTGTTGACTCTTAGTGTGCAGAAAGCAGATGTTCCCAGTTTAATATAGGTCTGCTTGTATAATGCTACTTTTTGAGCAACATCTCACATCCACATTTGGATAGTGGCACGTGGTGAAACTGTGAGTAATACAGCCAAAGGCAAACCACTTAAATTGTCCTGCTAATTAGTTGAAATGGATTTGTAGACTCAGTGCACCAAACCTGACCTCAGTATAGCTCCATTAAAGTAAAGGGCGAGCATCAGGGAAATATTTCACTCTCTGAAATTAATGAGTAATTTCCTAAGCTATTGGCAACTACTCACAGTTACACAAAGGACAGGTTTTACCTTTTTCTGAATGACACTAAGTAATAAGCTATTCCTGTCCTGGAAAAAAAATAAAATAAATGCAATAAGTGTATTTGGCTGTGAGGGACAAAATGGAACCATGAGGATTATTGCAGAAGCACTGTCCAGAGGAATCAAAGTGCTCGTTAAAAACTTGGCATCACAGTCCCTTTTTCACATGCACTTTGAGGGCCTGAGGCAATGTGACTCAGTCCAGGCCACCTGAAGAGTCAGTGAGAAACTAGTAAGAGAATTGAAATGTGCTTTTTGATCTCAAGTTGTTCTGCCCTCCATTCAGAGATGGAAAAAAAAAACAAACCCCAAACCAATATGTTTTTGTGGTTTCTACCTGTCTCTGGTAGTCAAAATTATCTTCTTCCAGTGTTCATGGTCAAGAGCAGCCAGCAAATATTTAAGAAATGTTATGATTTTCCTCAAAGATGAAGGGAAGTAGGTTAAGCTGAAACTTTCACCCCATTTCCCCCCCTACTTTTCAAAATGTATATAATATGGAACAAGACTAGGCAGTCACTACAGAGAAACTTCACACTGAAGATTTAAAATATACTGTGTGTCCAAGCAGTGTGTTGATATAAAAGTAGATATCAATGATGCTTACTAAAAAATGAACATTGCTTGTCATTCCTCAAGCTCATTCACTAGAAACCCAAGCAAGTGCTCTAAACAAGTGCCAGAGGAGAAAAGTGGAGAAATTAAGTTTATACACAAGTGATAGCATAAATAAAGGCAGGACACCTTTCCTCCAGTGTCCCACCAACACAGCCTTAGGAAAATAAATAAAAATAAACCTTTCTGACAAAAAAGTTTCTAATACTGAGCCCTCCTGTTAGCTCACTCTGCAAAGGGTTGTTCAGTAAACACCTTTCTAACAGTAATAATTTTAAATGACTGTTTAGGTCAATGCTCTAAAGGTCAAAGTGTTTTCATGCATTATGTATCCCTGCATCATTTGATCTCCCAGACAGTCCTTTTTGACTTATCAAACAGCACCTTTGGTATAGGATTTGCTCAGAGAATATAAATGTCACCAAATGGTATTTAGACACAAACTTGTTAGCTCGCACTTCCCCTTGTCTACCTGAAAATTTTGAAGCCAGGTTGCATCAAAGCTGTCCTTGGCTGATATTAAAGTTCTATGGAAACAGGCAGTTTATCACCACTGTGAAATTCAATAACAGATGCAAAACTGACTTTGCCATGAAGACCTCCCCAAAGTGAGCAGCTTGACATCAGGCAAGATTTACTGCACTCAACAAACTGAATTTTCTTAGCATGATAGTTAAAATGAGCTAAGGGTGTGGACTCTAGATACTCTATTTGGAAATAAAGGGTGATTCATTTTAGTTATATCTATATTCTGATTTATAAATGTATAATAGTATAAAACTATATCTGGTGCACCTTCTTTATCTTTGCCCTCTGTATATACCCTCATAAGACTAATTTTAATCTTAAAAAATTTGTGCCAATGTGTTTTGTACAATTGATACACAAGGTGGAATTTTTATTATTTCAAAAACTCATTGGTTGGTTGTGGTGAGAGATGGAAACCAAATCCAAGCCTCAGCTTAAAGGAAAATGATGCTTTTCTATCTGATTTAATGTTGTAGAAGTATTTATATAAATAATAGAAATAAAAATATGATTAACTATGGATGTTCCTGGCCATGGGCTCAGCAATCCTGCCTCATGACCTTACCATAATTTGCAACGTGACATATAATCCACAAATTCTCATGGCTTGTGATAACTTTAAACTTAACTTTCCCCAAGGTTTTATATTCTGATAGCAAAATGTGATTTACTGCCAAACAGACTGATCATGGACAAGAAAAACAAGAATTTGACACCATTGCTTTGGTTATAAATTTAGTAGAACTTACTTTGTTTTAGGTGTCATGATAATCTTGTGTAGATGGTTGGACCTGAGGATCTTAGAGGCCTTTCCCAGCCTTAATAATTCTGTGATTCTATATTTCAATCAGCTAAAATTAATTCAGAGCTACCCCAAATTCCCAGGTTTTGTATCAGTGAGGCATTTACATGATTTACTGGGCTGGTTTTGCTTAGTTCTCACCTACAGCTTCTAGATTTTCACAGTCTCAGGCACAATTTGGGCAGGCAATTCACATTCAGGTTTAAGGCACAAGACATAGGACTCCTTGGTTGAGGATTTCTCTACTTGAGCAGAGTGGCTAATTGTAATTTTTCTTTCACTTCTCTGCCTTTCTGTCCATAGTGATTTTGGAAGCTGGTTGTCATTACAGAAACCTGCATAATATTTCTTGTCACAAATAATGCAAAGTTATAACTCCATTTCTGTGAATATAGAGGGAAAATATTACATTGTCAATGCATCATTCAGTAGAAAAATTGCAGGCATTTGCAAAAAAAAAAATTCTGAGCATTGAAAGCTTTCTTTTTAGCTTTTCAATATAAAAATATTCTAAAGTAACATGAATTCCTATCACAGGATGATCAGGAAATAAAAATCCCTTTATTCCATGTAAAAAGGACACTGTATACTGTGAGCTCTATAGGTTTTGATGAATTTTTTAAAGGTAGTAAAATACCTGAGAGTAGGTGTATATCCATGTGGCTTAGGAAAGGGAGAGCTGTAGCTGTAGAAACCTGAATGTGGGTTAGAAAGTGTTAAAGAATTTCATTTCATATTGAGTATATCATAGTCTTGATGCAGTTCTTCTGAAGTCAGTGACTCCCAAGGCCTGAGACAGGGTCATGCAAAAAAGACTAATTAACCTATGGACAGCAAGGGCCAAATCAAGGAGATTGAGTCAATACTTTTGTATTTGGATGCCTTTGGAGTTGACTACTGTGATGAATTTCTAAGCATGGGCTTTGTCTCTGGAGCCTTTTCAAAGCATCATCTAGCTACAGAACTAATGATGAGGGGTATGGAGAGCTTGCTGGACCATGACATCCAGGTGTGGCTGTATTGGGAAGCAGCACAAATAACAGGAGGCAGAAATACTTTCCCAGTATCTTTTAGACGTCCAAAGCACACACAAAGTCCAGATCTCCCATTTCCTACCAGCATTGCTTTTATCTTGATTATTGAATTGTCATTTATTTTCAGCAACTTTTTCTTGTTGCTGTTTTTTGGGTGATAGATGTGAAAGGAATACAATTAATTGTTATTCATTGTAGAAGACTGTTAAAGCCCAGGCAAATAATCTGCCTTCTGCCTCTCCTGCTTCTCCTGGCAGTTTGAATGGGGATGATTATTCTTCTGAATCTCTGTAGTTTCCACCAAATGCTACAAATCAGGAGTGGGCATTCCTTCATAAACAGAAAGCAGTCAAAAGTAATCCACAAATACTTCTTTCTCTTCAGAGTGCTGTTTGTGTGAAAAGTAATTTTACTATAAAGTATAATTTCAGTCATCCCCTGCCATTTCAAACACTGTGTACCATTGCAAAATATCACTTTAACTATAAAAAGAAGGATTACCTTATGGTTATGTTGTTTTTAGAGCAGGTTGTCTCTTGAGACTTATTTAAGTGAGAGCTTTATTTTTCTTCCTAAGCCATCCAGGAGTTTTATTTTTTATATCAGAAGGCTTGCAGTTCATAACAAATGATGAAAAGCATCAGTCCAAAGTGAGAATGAAAAGGCTTCTCTTCCTCAGGAATGAAGAGGTGTTATATGAATTACCAGCAGCCAAAACCTGACACCTCATAGATTTCATTCTAGGATTGTTTTCATTGTTTCAGGACATTTCAGACTAAGTAATTCCCATTCTCTTCCCCCTCTACTCTGCACTGGTGAGACCACATCTGGAATATAGTGTCCAGTTCTGGGGTCCACATGTTAAGAGGGACAAGGAAATGCTGGAGAGAGTCCAAGGGAGGCTGTGAGGGTGATGAAGGGACTGGAACATTTCTCTAGTGAGAAAGGCTGAGAGCCCTGGGGCTGTTTAGCCTGGAGAAGTCTGGGATCCAGGACTGGGATCCCAGTCTGGGAACCAGGGTGTTTGTCCAGAAGAAGGGACCAGGTTCTGTTCAGTGATGCCCTATGACAGGTCAAGGAGTTGGTCTCTTCTCCCAGGTAGCAAGTAACAGGACCAGAGCACTAAAGGAAAGAGTGTCAGGTTGTACCAAAGGATGCTTAGATTGGATATTAAGAAAAATTTATTCACTGAAAGGGTTATTGAGTTATAAGGGTTATTGAGCACAGGCTGCCCAGGGAAATGTTGAGTCACAATCCATGGAGGTATTTAAAAGATGTGAAGAAACAGTGCTTAGTAACATGGTTTAGTGGTGATTTGTCAGTCCTGGGTTATCAGTTGGACTTGATGACCATAAATGTCCCTTCCAACCAAAACGATTCTATGATTCTATATTTTCTGCTTTATACATTTCTTCATTCTCCTTGCACCTCCAACATAACTGTCACCAGAAAAAGGAATAAACAAGGGAAAGAATATTGAAAAGCATAAGAATATCACTTTTGCCAAGATGAATATAAAGAGCTGAGGAAATATTAGTTTATAAAATACCACTAGCTCTAACAATATTATTTTTCATTATTTTTTTATACTGCCAAATGAAATGAATGAATTGTTTGGCTACACTTTGAATTTCTGTTTGATATGTTATCTTCCAAGTTCTTCTGGAAATGGAGAAATGACATTGCAAACTATTAAATCAAGCTTCTCTCTACAGGCATCACGACAGTTTTGACCATGACAACTTTGAGTACCATTGCAAGAAAGTCATTGCCCCGTGTCTCCTATGTCACTGCTATGGATTTGTTTGTGACTGTTTGCTTTCTGTTTGTCTTTGCTGCTCTGATGGAGTATGCAACTCTCAACTACTACTCAAGTTGTAGGAAGCCAAACTGTACTAAGAAGAAAAAGTCGGTAAGATGGGAGCATTTCAATTTCTTTTCTAGCATGTGTCTTCTCCTAATTTACTAATGATAGAATGAAGGAAATGGCCTCAAATTCAGATCAAAATTGGATATTAGGAAGAAATTATTTACTGAGAGAGTGGTCAGGCACTGGAACAGGCTGCCCAGGGAGGGGGTGGAGTCACCATCCCTGGAGGGGTTTAAAAAACAAATAAATGTAGCTCTTGGGGCTCTGGTCTAGTGGTTAAAGAGATGTTAGGATGAAGGTTGGACTTGATGATCCTAGAGGTCCTTTCCAACCATGATTCTATGTTCATGGCTCAGAAAGCAAAGATTCATTCAATGACAGGCTGTAATTCCATGATACTCTGCTCCCTCAAGCTCTTCCCAGTTTGTGGTGTGATCTGTCCTGAAAGCTGATGGAAAAGAGCTACCCACAGTAGGAGCAGAAGCAGTTTTATGTGGGTTGAGTGAGGTCTGTTCCAAAGAGAAGCAGACTGTTGACCTTGAGGCAGCAACCCTGCTTAGGTGCCTTTTGTCCTGTGCTGATACATTTAAAGGGTAGCTAAATACACATATTTGTCTAACAAGCTATGTTAGACAAATATGTGCACACCAATGTATATTCAGATGCATCTGTTTTTTCATGGATTAACGGGTCTAGGAATATTGATGAACTTTACAAATGAGATTTCAATATCTCCACCTGGAACTAGCATTTGTTTTTAGCCCTGTGCACAAAGGGGCTTGTTCCTACATGCCAAACCAGAGGTCACTTACAAAGGATTTACACATGGCTGCATTTTTGGTTAAAAAGACATTTCCAAGAGTAACACCTGTACACACACACACACAGAAAAATCTCTTTATCTAGAATCAAACCTATCACACAGAAACAATTGTCTGGTGCACTTCATAACTGACCAGAAGAATGAGAGGGGTTGGCATAATTGAGAAAAAAAAACTGCATGCAAACATAGGGAAGCCAAAGTGGATTGTCCACTCAAGATCAGTGGAAAATCTTGATGTGTTTGAGATTGGTAGTTGGAGATATTGGATGGTAGTGAGGTGGGAGTCAATCTCTTCTCCCAAGTACAAATGATATGACAAGAGGAAATGGTCTCAGGTTGTGCTCATGGAGTTTTAGGTTGGACATGAGAAAAACTTCTTCACTGAATGGCTTGTTAAGCACCAGAACAGGTTGCCCAAGCAGGTGGTGGAGTCACCATCCCTGGAGGTATTTAAAGGTCATGTAGATGAGGTGCTTTACAGATGTGGTTTTGTTGTGGGCTTGGTAGTGTGAGGTTAATGGTTGGACTTGATGATCTTAAAAGCCATTTTCAACCAAAATGTTTTATGATTCTATGAACTAAGGAAATAGAGAAAACTGAAATCAGAATTAGAAAGGCAAATGTGAAGGAAAAATGTGAGGGAGGAAACTGAAGAGCGAGATGGCTAAGTTTAAGGAATAATGATTGAATGAAGAACTAATGAAGGAAAAGCTGAAATGAACATGGAATTAGAGAAAGTCATAGACTCAGTCAATGAAAACTCCATTAAACCTCTAATAGCTTCTTGTAAAAAATCATTGCACACAAAAGGCAAGAGAGTGCTACCAAAAGAAAAGCATGAGACAATCAAAATGAACTTGCTAATGATCAAACTAAAATTGCCATCCTATAGAAAGGATGCATGAAAAAGTCATGAGTATCTTTGTGAGTAGGATGGGTTTCCAGACATGGGAGTTAAGATGAGGGAAAGCATGCAATATTGATGAGATTTAAATTAACACATGAACGACTGCTCATTTAGCTGTTGTTTGCTAGATAAATAAATGTAATGGGTTGAATAAAGATTTAAAGTGGGTGGAAACTGGGTGTGCATTCTGCTGAGGTTCCACTCAGTTTTAAGGTGTACAGAATATTATGCTGAATATATAGAATACTCTGCATGAAGTGGTTTATAGACAACTGCATTTAAAGACTTGGCTTAAGGAATGCTTTTGAACATTAGGTGCATTTGCAGCAATAATTTTTTTTATTCTTAATAATTCTTTTATTGTCTTTATTTAAGCTACCTGATGTCAGCTTTGGTCATGTGATGGTAAGTAATCTATTTTATTCAGTGAGAGCAATGGAGGAATGAATGTATGGTTGACATTTACTGGCAATAATTCCCTAGAAAATGGCAACTCTATGCTATTCTTTACCTTGATTTTCTCTATAAATATTGTTTTGCTTTTCTGTTAAAAGGTCAGTTTGTTTTTGGCTGTGGCAGAGGAACATAGCTGACTCTTTCTATAAGGACTTATCATATTATTTGGAAGGGAGAAGGGTCAAGTGTAGAATATTGTTATGTTATTTTTAACTCAGAAATATAGTGTATCTTCTTTATATAATACTGCAGTTTCTTATATTTTATTAAAAAAAAAAAAAAGGTAATAAACCCCAGTTATATCATAAACTCATATGGAGTTTTAACTGATTTTCATTGAAAATAACTGTTTATGCATATCTGTGAAATCATCAGCAAGCTGTAGGGTGGATTTTCAAAGGATTTAGGCATACAAGTTTAACACAGTCACACTGTATCTACAAACTGAATAAATTCTATTTCCCAACCCCCTAGATAACTGTTTATATATGAACAGCAGCAATAAAGTTGAAAGTGAGCACAAAATCATGTCTCTAAATTGTATGATATCTGCAACTGGAACATAAGGTATAATATATATAAATATAAAGCATTCAGAGGGCCAGTTAATCAGCTGGTTGGACGGCCTGCTTCCCAGCTGTGAGATACAAATATGAGCAGGAACAGAACAAAAACATGGCTTTTGCATTTTTTGGCTCGGATAATCTGAATTTTTTTACTTTACAACTGCTAGCTCAATGTTACTAGTTTACTTTTTAGAAAT
>JAOEGS010008527.1:142602-153812 GCA_025447755.1 Corythornis vintsioides | reverse complement strand
CTACTAACAGTGTCAGCTGCACATTCTGTTTCTATTTAGATTGTTCATCTCTGGAAATCTGAGTCTGTGGAAGACCATGTCAGAAGTAAGTTTCTGAAAATTGCTGCCACAAATCAGTTAGCATCAACAAATGAGTTCAGCTGCTCCTCTGGTTCAGAAGAAAGAGAGGAAAACTTGATTTTAGGTTATAGCAACTGTTTTTCAAGATTCACATCTTCTGTATATTAGGTTAGAACTGAAAAACTTTCTTCTGTCTTCATAGAAGATTGCCCCAAATGACATGTGTATCCATCAGAAGTGGATAACGGTTTGCTTTGTTTTCTCCCCAACCCCCCCCTCCCGCCCCCGCAATTGTAAAGCAGCTTAAAGCTTATAAGAATAAATAATATACTTCAATAAAGACAGGCAAAAAAAGATCAATTACTCTGGAAACCATAACAAAAATTGCCCAAGGCTGTTTGTAAGAGAACATTATATCTGTCAAAGGGTGGCAGAGTGGATGTAGTTTGGAAAGTTGTAATAACCAAGTACGACAGGGTAGAAGAGGCAAATTAAATTCCTGCAAAAATGAGGAGACTTAAGTTCTGTGAAGAGGAGATAGTCCAGCATTAAGGCTTTAAAAAAAGGTTTGTATGGCAGGAGTCCCATGTTGAGACACAGATGCTATCTGCCAGGCACATCTGCCACTTCACATAAATCCTCCTTTTTTAATGTTATTTCTTTGTAATATAGCGTCTGCGGGGGTTTGGTTGCCAGTGGCTGTGCCCTCCTCGCAGCTGCTCTGGAACAGCTGCACTGGGGGCTCTCTCTTCATGGGTTAACTCTACAAACTCAGTCGTATTTTAACTTCTCTACACCAGTATCACCTGAGTGTGGCTGGTCTCCTGCTCCACCTCTTCCTGACTTAGCTTTATCACTGAGTTCTGAAAGAGCCTCTAGATGGAAAACCTGTCTTTTCTGGTTTTTTTTAACATTTATGTGCATCAAGATTCACTGTAGAGTGAACGCTGCAGCTTTTAATACATCATAGATGAGTTGTGGATTAAGATTTCCTTACTGCAAAAAGTGGAACATACTATTTTTGTGGAGTTCTAAAGACAGTGTAGTCCATCAGGAAGAATGAATCTATTCAGCCATTACCTGTATTTGGCTACAAGCCTCTGGGCTTCTGAAATAAGGTACAAATTTGAGATGATCAGATACCCATTAGGAAATATTTTTCTTGAAAACCTGAATGCAAGTCAAACCCCCTGCATTCTTCCTAGAAATCATATGCAGTCCCAGTAGTTAATGGTGTATTAAATAACAGGAGTAATTAGAATGAGTGTAGTATTAGAAAATATGCTTCATAAGATGCTTTGAGTTCTGGATTTTATAAAGTTGACTAATTAGAGTACAAGAAGCCACAGTTTTTGAGCATCAGCAGAGTAGACAGTACTGTGGAGAGTGTTTCATAGCCAGTGAGAACTGCTGCAGTTCCTGGTCCATGCTTTCAGAGCACGTGGAAGCTGATTTTGATGCTATCCTACTTTAAAACTAAGTGCCAACAAGTTCAAATAAGATTCAGTACAAACATAATGCAAAGTTGCTATATACAGATTTTTAACCAGTTAAGTGAAAAAAAATATTTTTAAAAAATTAACCTGTAGTAGAATTTCCACTGTGCTTACAACAGGTGAGCCACAGAAACCAGAGGACTTAATTAACACAGACAGTTTCACTTTCTTGAAGAGAATACAAGCACATCAACTGTAGAAAATGTTTTCATTCAATTTAAAACTGAATGTATGTTGCATTTTCTCTTCCTATTAAATACTTCAGCTCAGTGAATCTAACAAGGATTCCACACACCTTCAGAAATCAGCCTTAATATGTGGATGTTCAGAGGAGCTGGGACTTAGATTTACGTAATAGATATGCCATGTCCCACTGCTTTCAATGAATTATTTTGTGACCTAAAGAATTGAATACAGCAGTGGGTGATTTCATTATAGGATCTTTCTTACATGATAATCACCAGTGCTTAATTACAGAATTTTCTCCCTAGTATCTACAGACACTTAAACTCTAGAACAAATCTTAACTGACTGGTCTTGGGGACAAAATGTTTATGGAACTTGTATCTTCCTTTTTTGTAATGTAAAGATCAGGTCATGGAGACAAATTAAAAATTTTCTGCCAAGGCCTTGTTAATATTTGAAGAGGACAGTTTTATGATAAATTTGTGTAGCTAATTTCTTTGTTTAGATCATAGGTGCACCTCTTGCAAGATAGCAAGTGCTATTATATCTCGGCATTTCCAGCATTTGGAGTTGCTCAGGTTCTGAGTAAGTAATGTTTATGAACGGGGCATTGTGCTTCTGGTCAGTGTAAATCAGTATTATCCAGTAAAGAAGACAGATTCTTGCCAATCAGAATGAATGCAAATTATCCCTATTCTAGATATTTCAGACTGAGTTTATTTCAGGCACATAACTTCAAAGGTGCACCAACTCTGCTGGAATTACTCATAAATTAGCAGCCCCAATGGGTTGTCAGGTTGGAAACAGCAGCTCTTATCTTAGCTCACTGTTTGTTAGTTTCACCTGGGCTTAGGGCTTGTGGAAGGAAACACTGCTGGTATTTGGCAGTATGAAAAAATTCCCTACGGATATTTTGCTGCCAGTTGCAAAGACTGTCAGGAGGCATAGATGGTAGTTTTCCTGGAAACTATAATATAATGCCATTTCCTATTAGAAACATTGGTGAAAGCTGACATGGTGACTTATCAACATCATGTTGACAGTTCACAAGACTCTTGTGAAACAGACTCAAACTGCAGGGACCAAGTCTCCAATAAATGAAAAAATATTTACATAGTTCTTTCTCAGATAACATTTATAAGACTGAGTATAAAACTGGTTTGAGTTCAGAGTATGAAGGGGAAAATAATCTCTCAACAGACTTGCTCTAAGGCTGAAATTACTACAAAATTTGTCACTTGTTGGAGATAATATATATGTGATAATTTTCAGCAAATCTGAGACATCATGTTCTTGACAGTCCCCTGGTTTTTAATTTATATTGCTTGGTGCAGGAAAAAACATTTTCTAGATTTCTCTTGGATGGATTTACATATTTCCTGATTGCATCTTATTCTATTTGTAAAGTCCACATATTTTAATTTTACCTTCTGGGAGGGCTAGTATAATATTAGTGCTGATCTAAAGGTGGCTATTATAGAATCATTCTGGTTGGAAGAGACCTTCAACATCATCAAGTCCAACAGTTAATGCAGCACTACCAGATGACCACCAATCAGTGGTGGGCAGCACCACTGTAAGATATGGAGTAAGAATTTTCATATATCGGAGATTTGAAATTAATTAAGAGGCATCTTAATGACATAAATGCATTTTGATTTGTCCACCTGCTGTGTGTCATGTGCCACTCCCTACTCAACTTTATCAGGGGACAGGAAGTTTTTTTCATCTTAATAAGAGGTAAAATCAAGATTATCTAATCTTGATTTCTTATAAGGCTCTCTATTGCACCTATGTGTATGGAATGACTCTTCCATCAAACTTGAAAAAGCCAGTAATAATCTTTAGTCCTTTCTGTCCTACAATGCTGGCAGAGATTTGAGCCCTTGGTCACACTTCCTTAGGTGTGTGGATGGAGATGTTACCTTAGATATTCTTAATGAGTGTCCTTTTTCCAGTCCTGTATGAAGCTGGGCAAATGCTTCTGATGGGAAAAAAAAGAAAACAACAAAGTAATTTTGGGAGAGGAGTGTGCAAAGGAGCCTGGGATCTCTGTAAACCAAGTACTTTCTAAATTTAAAGTTACACTTGAGTATAACACCTATAATCCACATTCTGTCTAATCCACAGTATTTTGGGGACACTGTGGTTAGGATTTGTGTGAATTCCTGGGACTCCAACCAAAGAAATGCCATTGAAATAAATCCTAGTGCTTACTAACTAGAGTGTATTGATTCATGTGCTATAGAGCAATCACCTTTTTCTTGTTAATTTTGAATGTAGTTTTTAAAAAAACATTCTTAGTGTCCTTGATAGGTGCACTAATTTTTAAAAGTCTTGCACACCAAACGAAAAAAGCACAACTTCTGTAGCATATTTTGTTACTGCAGGAGCTATATAGAGCTTTGATGTATTGGATTTGCATGACAAGGTTTTGGTAGCAGAGCAGCTACAGGGTTGGCTCCTGTGAGAAGCTGCCAGAAGCTTCTGGAGCAGGTTTGCTGGCAGGATTTGTGACCTTGGGGATCCACATTGGAGCAGTTCTTAAAGAACGGCAGCCCTTGGGAAGGACTCATTTTGGAGAAGCGTCTCCTATTGGAGTGACCTCATACTGGAGCGAGGGAAGAGTTTGAGGAGTCTTCCTCCTCAGGAGGAAGGAATGACAGAGACAATATGTGATGAACTGACCACAACTCCCTTTCCCCATTCCCCTGTTTTGCTGGGGGAGAGAAGGCAGAGAAAGTTGGGAATGAAGTTGAGCCCCAGAAGAAGGGAGGGGTGAAGGAAAGGTATTTTTAAGGTTTGGTTTGATTTCTCATTATCCTACTTTGATTTGATTGGTAATAAACGGATTTCTTAAGTTGAGTCTGTTTCGCCCATTGCGGGAATTGGTAAGTGATCTCTCCCTGTCCTGACCTTGACACACAAGCCTTTTGTTATATTTTCTCTTCCCTGTTCAGCTGAGTGATAGAGTGGCTTGGTGGGCACCTGGTGTCCAGGTGCCACAAAAATAAATTCAGAATCTGCTTCCTCCTGTGCTAATGGTTGGAAGCAGAGGAGTAATTAGTTTGTCACAGAGCTAGTTTCTTAGTTTGATTGATAAATGGTTGTTTTCACATAGCCCACACAGACACAGCGTACATACCAAGAGTAAACCACAGTTTGCAGGGAGGTCACTGGAGCCTGCTAGACTGTCATCACTTAAATGAGCTGTACATGTTTCCACTGTTGTGGAAAATATGCAGAATATTCTGATTAGCTCTTATCTGATATTTAGATCCTACACACAGGAGTTCAAATGAATCATTCTGATGTTCAGATCACAAACATAGATATTCACTTTGTCCAGACATTTGATTAATTTTTTTTTTCATTATTTCAGAATTAGTCCAAGTTCTGTTGAAATCTATGGGATGCTGCTTTGACTGGAACAATGGGGCCAATCAGATATGTGAAGGATGTGATGCTGACTTGAGAAATAGGGTGCTGCCTTTTTATGCTGCTTTAGCATTTATATAGAAAGGACATAAAGTTTAGCTGACAGAGCCCTAAAGGAAAGTAGGTCTTCTGCTAAGTATAGTAGAAAACAGATTTGCAAATATCATGATGATTAGGATAGTTAAAAATGCTTATGGAGGCTAAAAAGGACAGCAGTCCTTCTGCTTATTCAAAGCTTCTGCTGAAAGCAGTTCAACATTTTTGGTGCTTTGAAGTTTGCCTTTCTCTTATATTAATTTATAATATAAATGTAAGTGCATATTGTGATTAATTAGTTAATTAGTTATTGCTGTGTCTTAGATGCTTTGCAGTAATATTTCATAGTATGGTTTGGTGTGTTTTACCACACTATGAATAAAAGATTCATAACTATGTCACTTTCATTAAGACCTTTTTTGCTTTATTAAAGATCAATTACATTAACTGTTGATCAATCCCTCTGCTATACTTCTGCTATACTGTTATGCTTCTTGATTCGTTATACAGAAAAATTATGATATTTTATATTCAATTAATAAAAAACTGAAAAGCACATACTCAGTACATATTAAAATAGTACATGAGAAATCCAGCCTAATGTGCAAGAGCATGAGGATTGATATGCATCAGAAGAAGTCTACTATAACTTCCTTATAACCAGCTAAAAGTAGGAGCATGACAACTTTAAACAGTTATGTTTCTCCTAAAGAATTGCTACCTAAAAACTGAACACTGTTTTTGAACAATGGCACTATTCATTTTCACTGATCCAGGGTTTTTATACATTAATGTAAATTGTTTCAAGGCTCTCTTCTAGTTCTCTAAAAGGGCATTTTTTAAAATCTCACCTGGTAGGCACTGCCCTGTTGTTCCTTGATGGCTGGCAGAAACATTTTACCCATCAAGTCAGACCCTTTCCAAAGGGAGCTCAGCAGAAACTCCACAATCCCATTTCTCTAGTAGGAATAAACAATGTGAGAGTTTCGAAGAAGACCGCTGATGCTGCTGCACCTCCCTCCATAGTGGCACCAAACTTTGTGTATACATGTGACTTCCCCTGCACATACATACAGCTAATCCTTTAAACTCCAGCTGCACGCTCTTATTGGCGCAGAGGGCCTTTGAAAAAACAAGGGGCCTGATCCTTCTGCTGTAAGGACTGTGCTACAAACTGTGGTCATAATGGTGAAAAGGGGCTTTAGGGGTCTTTTTCCTGAAAAGGACAAACTGAAAGGGTATTACTGTGGTGTAAGAACAGTTCCACCTTTGGTGTAGTTATGTAATGGGAGACAAATTGCCGCTGAATCGAACTGAGAGCGCTTTTTTGGTACCAAAAAACAAAAAGGATTTTTTTTCTTTAGGAGTAGCTATTCTGCAAAGCTGTGTGTGTTAGCAGAGTAATAAACCCAGAGCAAAATAAGCCAAACTGGCAAAAAATATTATGTTAGTAGAATCTGATTTTCTTTAGAGCTACTCATCACAGCTGTGTTTGTTGGGAGTCATGTCCCTTCCCGCCTTCAAAAAAACAATGGTATTAGCAAAAGCCTGTAACATCCACTTGGCCTCTGGAGAGTTTAGACAGTAACCAACATTAGACCTGAAAAAGAGCCAATGTATGCTTTAAAAAATACTTTATTGTAAACCTCAGAATTAGTTTAAGCATTCAAAAAGAACATTTTAATTAAAAGGAAATAAAAATAAGGAAAATGCTGCTGCTATATCATCTTATTTTAATGAGATGGTAGGTAAATGTAAATTTTTTCCATTTGAATAAAAAGTGTGTAATATCAAGGTTCTGTCTACTTAGCTTGAATACAAATAGTCCTTAAATAATTTGGCTTTTTAAACTGCAGTGAAGAATTAATTTATGTTTTTCCTTCCCAAAGCAGTAAAGTATAATATATGCTTTTGCTTATCAACCAACAAGAAGTTGACTCCTACAATGAATGAAGCTGTCATTCATGTTAGGCAAGTATGTGGCATGTATATTTTCTTTAATGTATGTAATACACGTGTTTTCTTATCTTGTGCCATTAGTTACTTATTTTTATTATGGTATCTTATAAGCTAAAACAATAGACCTTAAAGACAGATTGTAATGTTAACATGTGAGAACTGTTTTGATTGTCAGTACTTATGATCTATGTATTTGCCTTCTTCAGTTATGTTTTTGTTCCTTTTGTCTAAGCTTTTATTGTTTGAGGTAAAAAAAAAAATTAAAAGAAGCCGCTATTTACAATCTTTATAAAATAGCAGCTCTCTTTGTAGGTCCCACGTTAATATATTTTCTACTAAATGCTCTATTTTTGGAGATTGGTCAGACTGTTAAATAAACAGGCACTTTTTTAATCTCAGAAGTAATATTTCAATGAGGAGACAATGTGGGGCAGCCCAGGATTATGCTTTTTCCTTTTTTATGGTTTGTAATATTTCATGCTTATTGCTCTTTTGGCTAAGCCGTTATGTATGGTTTGTATTTTGAACCATGGAGCAAAAACCCCAAACTCTGGTGATTTACATTTGCTAAAGTATCAGTGACAGCTGGGCATATAGTTGAATGTCAAGTGTGCTTTCTTTTTGAAATTCAGACCTCATAAACTTTAGCATATAGACTTTTTGCAGGAGAATACTGCAGAGATTGGGAGATGGAATAGTACTCTTTTGGTCTCTAGGGAAAGCAGAAGGTAATAATATGGCTCCTTTGAGTCTGCTTTCACTGGGTTTTATAGAGGCAACTGGTTGTTCTTAAAGGCCCAACCACTTGTTTCAGTTTGCAGTGCCCACAGTCTCATAGCTTTTATGTCATCCTGGTTAGGTTTATCTAGCATGTTTTTCCGAAGGCTCATTTGAATGTAAAGATACATGTTCCCTTACACAGTTATGTCATGTAACTGCCGCTTGTCATTCATCATCTGGAGTAAACTGGAGTATTTGGAGGGCAGAGGAGACTGTTTTGCTTTGACCAAAAAGGTCCAAGATTTAATATCCATACTTGTAGAACTTGCCCAGGTCTCTCTTGTGGCAAATACACAGGGCTTTGTGCTGAGATTTGGTCCTGGCCAGGCAGCTGCAAGGAGACTGTATGAAATGGTGAACAAGGATGTTTTGAGGTTTTCTTTAGTGACTTGTTTTTCAACTGTTCCTCACTGCAAAGTGAGTGAGTGCCAGCCTGAATGAAGGTGGAGCCTCTTCTGTCACCTGTCAGGAAAAATAGCTTACACTTAAAACACCTGTAAACACAGGCCAGCTATTTTTATTGTGCATGTCGTAGAAGTTCAACTGGACTCATTCAGAAGTCCATTATGAATGTGAAACACATACATAACTTAGTGCTCTTTTTGTGTACTGCCATGAAGCAGCAGGGCTCACAGAAGCCTCAGAGGGTCTCTTCATGTGCAATATCTTGTCACTATTGGCTTGATTAATATGCTTAATGAAGTCTGGCAGTTCCCTGTCCATCCTCCTGCAAATGCAGTTCTCTTTGCTGATGTTTCTATTAAGTTAATGCACAGTCCTAAAGTTCATTATTACACATAACTTTGTCAACATAGAAGTTTTGCTTGAGCAGTGCAGGTTTTTATTTATAACCAGAATAATTTATAGTGGTTCAAATGATGAAGTCACCACATGTTTGAGGTGATGTTTCTGCTACATCATATATGAATTGATGGACAATTCTGGTAATATTTTTCTACAGGAACTAAATAAGACAAAAAATAAGAAGTTCTCATCAAGTTTGGTTTTCTTTCAGAAGTTTGTCCTTTAGGAGTGTTCTATGCAGTAACTTAGGTAGAGTTAGTGATTAAGATGGATTAAACAAATCACAAACTTAAAGTAGTTGTTTAAGGCTGTGGTTGCCAGAACATTATTTTTATGAACTGAAGTGGTTTTGCTGAAGCATTGCTATGCTGTTAGTGAATGAGCATATGTACATTTGGGCCCTTTATACCATGTGTAAATTGTCTACAAAGAATAGTTCCTGATGCAAAAGGGTTATCAGAAATATACATTACCATACTTCTATCTTAAGCTGAAATAATGGTACCTTTAGGGGGGTGTGAACAGTTGGTGGTGCATGATAAAAGACTGTGGTGTGGGCAAAAAGCTTGACGTTCATTGCAAAGAATGAGCAATTCCAGGCCCCATTGACATTTTTTCACTCCTGTTGTTTCAAGCATAGAAGTAAGATGTAATATTAATAGGGATCATTCAGGACTGTTTGTGTTTTATCTTAGTGTGAATATTCAGCAAGTTTGTATTTGGTCATAACATGTCTGAAAATGCTTTGGTAATTACTTAAAAAAAAATGGAAATTGAATGTGTAAAGCAGCTGAAGTAAGCAAGACTTTTTTACAATTTTTAGATTAGTTGCTTTAGAACTGCCTTTTATATAAGGACCACTTTAGTACCTTTCATTTTTTAATCTGCTACAATATTTCAGGTTGTAAGAACTTTGATGGAAAACTTTAAAAAGGCAAGGACAATTGTACCAGTGCTGCAACCCCATTAATCATACATTCACTCTTCAGAACCAGCGTCTCTGGTTTGAGAAATTCCACCAGCTTTCCCTAAGGGCCATTCACAAACGAGCTCTGGTGAAACTTGGTGCTGTGGCTGGATGTACTGCAGCTGGTCGGGATGACACAGCCTCCCTTCTGGTGTGGCCTCCACAGAGGGATGCCAATGTCTGCACTTCTGCGTGTTCATCTCCCAAATGGATCACAAAGGTGCACCCTTCTCAGGGGCATTGCGGTCACCTCAAGCTGTGAGAATGTTATTTCCCTTGTGCCAGATCCATTGTTACTGGAGCAGGAACCTCCAGCAGAGAATCAGTGGCAAACAGGCTGGGAGAGGAGCGATGGCATAAGGATCCATCGCAGCTCTTTCCTCTGCTGAAATGAGTCAGGATCCTCATATGGGTTTAGCAAAAATCTCTCAGACCTGCTAACCCAGCTAATGCAGAGAAGAATTACAGAAGAATTCAGAGCTTGTGAGTCACTTCAGTACCATGCCTTTCATTTATCTGTTTTGAAAAGACCATGATTCGGTTTCAAAAACATGGTTTTATGCTAAAAACATAGGACAAAATCCAATAGTTGCATACAAATGGGAATGATAATAATGGGCATGACAGGAGTATTTGTGTCTTTTCTACTCAGTAGGCTTTTTAACTTGGGCTCCTTTATATTTGATCTCTAATTTGAATGGCCAAACTGCTGAAATTCACTGCTAGGCCATTGGTTGTGTGCATTATTGGAGATGTATTTCTGGTGTGTCTGTGCGCATCTTTTGTCTCTGCATACTTGGGATAATTTTATTATCTATTGTTTGAAAATGTCATTAGACATTAAATCAGTTTATTTAGCTATTGTGGGCTAATCCAAACATACAGAATATTATACACTGCTCCTGACCTTTTCCTGTCACCAGGCTTTCAGCTCTTTCCTTTGCCGACCTCAGGTGGTGGGAATAAGGGAAGGGCTTTATCCTGCTGGGTGTATTTTATGAAGACTAGAGGATAGGCTGAAGGCACTACAGCTTACTTTGCAGCACAGGAGAAACGGGATGTATAAGGAGGAAAAAAGTCGAGGGCCTCCCTGAATTCCTTAATAAATGCCTGAGTGCAGTCTCCCTGTCCTACAACCCTTTAAAAATTATGTAAAGCAGCAAGATTGGATACTCAGGACTGTGCCTAGCTAGCAGGATTTCATAGCCAGCTGACTATAAAGTGGTCCTAGCTTCTAAAATCTGCTTGATTGAACATCACTTCTTGAAGCCTTCCAGATTTTGGTGAAAATTCTTATGCAATAATCTTTTAAAATGAGGTTATATGATTGAAGAACTATTTCTTTTAAAAGATAGGAAGATGGAGTTAACACTTAAGTTTCTCTAGCTGTCCATTTTACTAATGCCACTTTTCATAGATTCATAGATTCATAGATTCATAGATATTAGGGGTTGGAAGGGACCTAGAAGATCATCTAGTCCAAC
>JAOEGS010008527.1:122006-136413 GCA_025447755.1 Corythornis vintsioides | reverse complement strand
GGGAGGGGGGGGAGGGGACAAAACTACATAGAGAAGTATCAGGCTGGTCTTTAAGCACAAAAAGACCTTTTTGTAATTCTGTGAAGTGGAGGCTTAGGTTTTCATTTGTATCTGGCCAGTGGATCAGATGGTTTTAGTTGAGTGTCTTGCAGGTGTGTGTACCTTAAAAGGGTCTTTTCTGGGGCCACTCTATGTTTTGGAATCATGGCCTTTTTATTTTATTTTTTTTTTTAACTAACAGTCCCTAAAGCAATGGTTCTCCAAGGAGCTGGAGACATGTAGTGGGTTTATTATTGGCCTTTTCAAAAGATATAAATTAGAAGCTTGGTTTGCAGCAGCTGATATCTTACTCAAGATATAATTTCTGTTTTTATACATTGACCTTAAGATTAATGTCATTGAGTATATTAAAATTAATAAAAAACAGACACAGAAAAAAAGTGTTGCATGTTTAAAAAAAATCATAAAATGAAAGAGGAAGTGCATCATTCATTATAACACCATGTAGAGTAATGAAAAACATACTGCAGGCTGGAAATTTGTTAAAAGCTGAACTCAGAAAATTTCCATTCCTAAAACTTCCCTGGGGCCTCAGGCTGTATGCTTGTGGCTAGGAGGCCCTATGGTAAACTGACATAAAAAATAACTACTCCATAAAGATTCAGGTCCTGCTTCACAGCAGTTGGAAATAAGTTTTTAAAAAGTGTTATCTATTGATACTGACTGTACTTTATCAAAGTAAAGGGAGGCAGTGCATTTATGACTAGAATATCAAATTGGGAATCAAACACTGGGAGATGGGCACTGGGCACAAAAAAAATGTTACTTTCACTGTACGTAGGAGAACATGAAAAAAATGAAGTGACTTGCCAAGAGTGAAGAACAGCACTCAGTACTGGCAGAGCTGGTATTAACATAAAACAATTCCTTTCTTCTAGTCCTTTGCTCATTAACTAGAGTGGGGTGAACAACTCCTGCCACTCTGAGCAGGTGCCAGCCCTTACACTTGATTAGGTTGCCTGCAAATACACCCTCAAGAGTGCAGATCTTTGCATCATCAGGTCTCAGATGGGTGGTATTTGCCTCTTAGAAAAGATTGAGTTTTGTCTCTTCCCTTTTCATCTGTTTGACTTTCTTAAAGGTGTGTCTTTCCTGAAGAGTTAGCCCAAGCTGACTGACTATGTTTGTCTTTCTTCTCCCTGATTATTTGTTGTCAATGTATGAAAATCATTAGTGTGTGCTGTGGGCTTTCAAGAAGTTTTAACTGTCAGTATGGCCTGGTAGTAAAGCTGGTGGGGAGAGAATTACAACCTGGAGTCCTTCAGAAGGATTGGCAAGCAGTTTGAAGAAATAATGCCAATTAAACCTTCTGAGTGCTGATATTCCTCCAATTTGTTTCTACAGTTCTTCTGGATAACAGAGATTCCTCTGTCTGTCAAGGAGCCATGGAACAAGATCATGGAACACTTCCATAAAGTCCAGATTTCATAAACCTATAAAGAGTAGTAAATTGGATGTATCTTTCTATGAGACTCCTTAGGATGGTGGTTAGTGATCTTCATGCAAGGAAATAGCAAGTCTAAAAGTCCCAGTTTTGGTAAATATTTTCACTGTTACACACTGGTGAAGTAAATGTACACAATTATATGCACTGTATTGCTATAGCTGTGCATATATGAGGTCATAGAATCATAGATATAGGTGCATAGGTGCAGCCCCGAAGAATGTCAGTTTGTGAATGGGCCACTGGGAGGAAAAACGAAAAGAAAAAGTGAAACAGTTGTTTGTAGGTGGTTGAAAGAATATTAAAAAAAAATTGAAATTCTAGTAAATACAGATCACTTTCATTTTGTTGTCTTACACCTCATGTACAATGCTCTGTGTACTATTTAAGATATACAATGTTTTGATTCATTGAATAGAAAATCTGTAACATAATTGTCTGTGATATTTGATGTTGAAATGCTGCATGTACTGATGTGACTGTAGCTGAAGAGTTCATAGAACGTATCACAGTGGTGTTGATGATTTTATTTACACCTGTGAGGTGAATTAAGGATCTTGAATAAAAGCTGTAGATTCATCTAAATTAGAAATATAAATTCCTTCTCCACATAGAAAATTTCATGCTTGATTGGTTAAAACTGATGTGACAGTCTGGATATGAAATACTTGTAGTATAGTATGATACTATGATAAATGACAGTTTGGCTTGTTATTGTATAAAGTAGTGGTTTTGGCATATGGTGTTAACATTAATTCATCTTGGTTACTGTTCCTCCTTTGCATACTGTGAAGAAAAAATATGGAGAACAAGTATTTTTTATTTATTTATTTTTAAAAGTATAATTTATCTCTGCTCAAAATTGGTAACCAGTATTTCAATATGTAAATGTGATTTACCTAAAGGAGAAGAAAAATTAAGGGAAACACTAATGTCCCTGTGTCTTGCAGTAAAAATAAATATATGTATATAAACATTAAAGAGGCTTAATTGTTTCATCTTAGATGAATGACAGAACAGCAATATTTGGAAAGCAAGAAAACTTTTAAGATTAGGTTATTTTTCCCCTTAAAAGAGAGATTAACTACTTCAAGGGTACTTAATTATGACTAAATTTAGAGGAATTTTAAAGAATATTTTATTTGTGGAAAAAAAAATGTTTTAAGATAGCAGCCTACTTTTTTTAAATTAAGCCTAATTATTTTTATATTAAGGTTTTTGTTGAGAGGTGCAGTAATGGCCTATAAAAGATCTGATCTCTTTCTGGTGCACATTTTTCCTTCCCCTTTGCTACCATGTGTTATAGTCAGAGCTGCTCAGCTGCCCTGCTCCCCTTGGCCTCCCCTTGTCCTCTCACATATTGTGGCTGGTGTTTAAAGACCCAAGAAAAAAGAAACAGTGCAACAAAGATTTTGCTTACAATTTTAGTTTCATAATCAGATAGAGAACAGTAAATGAAAGCACAATCTGTTACAATTAGGTGGTCTCGAGTTTAAGAGAAAGGGATTTACATGGCTAACAATAATTTGTGGTGTGTCACGCAGGTGGAAGTCACCTAACACCATCTCTAGTGGTCTTTACGCTATAGCAGCTGGCTGTTTGGTAGCAGCCTCTGGTTGGCCTCTCTAATGCAAAACTGAATGTGCCACAAATTCCTGTAAAGATACAGTGGATCTTTTCTGTTTATACTTTCATACAATGTGCTCAAAGACCTAGTAAGACAGCTGTCCTGTGCATTGGAGCAGAAGATGGACATGGAGAGCTCTTTTTTTCTTCAGTGTTTTTTAGGTGGGAAGGAGAATGTAAGTAGTTAAAACTGGTGGATGTGAAGAGGTCTGTCTGGTACCTCTGACTGCTGAAGTCCTACCTGTGGAACAGATGTAATACATCATACATTGGAGCTCTGGTAGCTCCAGCCATGTAAGGACAGGCCTTAGGACATGGCTTCTGACTTATGCAAGCCTTCTGTGCCTTAGTTATTGCCAGTGGCCGCATACCCATGTACGTATGGATATGACTAAAATTAGACATAGGAATTGTTGAATTCAGCTATCAAAGATGTATAAACTAATTAATGTGTATAGCAAGGTGCAATGCTGAGATATGCATTCTGAGGACTGCTGTCATGTGCTCACAGAGCTCTTAGGGATAGGTACGAGACTTTCTATCCACATTGGTCACACAGCAGTCACCATAAAGAAGCTTTGTTACTACTGACCTAATCTGGATTCACAAGGATAACCTGTATCTCCTTGGCTTCATCCTTAGTGACCCAGTAGCAATTCTGATTTATTTGATTTTCTTGTTTTCTGATCCTTGCTGTTGAAGTACAGTTTCTTTTATATAGTAAATGATGCTTCAGAAATTATTAAATCACAACATTAATCATAGCTGAAATGCTGAGCTGTACACACTGCTCTTCACATCTATGATCCCATGAAGAGGAGTAGCAAGTTTTGTAGTGACAGGTTTAAAACTGTGTTTGCAGTTTTGCTGGGAGCTGAACCCACTGTTTTTTGTCATTTAATGTAAGCAACTTCACTGGCATAAAAAGCTGGTTCATCAGTTGTGAAGTTGTAGCATGGACAGATCATGAGCATAGTATTTCTAGTTAGGTTAGAGAATGGAGTATTTTTCCATATGTAATGCATAATTTTCTTCACGTACCTGTGTTTCATATCCAAAAAAATCTGAATGGGATATTGTATTATTCATATATAATTCTGAATCACAATGTATAAATTTGCAGTGCTATAATTAGGAAAATTGAAAGAGACAAGGAAAAGCAGCTGTATAGTAAATGGAGTTCATTTCGATGTGTGTTTTAGACCATTTAGTCCTACAAAGCAAAAAGTGATGCACTGCCAGCACAAAACAAAGGAGAACAGGTAAACTACTTTTCCCTTCCCCAGACCAGCATTGCAGGGGATACCACAGAGCTCAGACATCACTCAAATTGATTCATTAGTTCGGACAGAACTGTTGCAGATTGTCTTTTTGCAATGAAAATCTCTTATATTCTGCATGTGAATATCTTTTTTTTTTTTTTTCTCTATAAAAATGGCTTTATCCTTTCAGTTTGGAATACATTTTATAAACTTACTTAGTTTGAGAGCCAAGAGTTCAGGTCTTTTTTTTTCTGCCTTTCAGGATTCTCTAGATGCTGAGAACTGCAGGGCATCCAGTATGTCATTGTTCACATTGTACTTTTTTTTTTTTTTTTTTTAACAAGTCTGAAACATTTGCCTTGTGTGGTTTTGCAAACCCCACTTTTTTTTTTTTCCCTGAACAGCATGAGTCCTATCACTAGATCAAGTTTAGAATTCAGTGCTTCCAACAATTGTCTAATGCATCCACGTGTTTACACAGCATGACATTGGCATCCAGATAGTGTCGTAAAAGTCTTCAATCAGCACTACTGTTTCATGCTTCCTCTCTGCTTAAAGGGAAAAAACAAAACAAAACAACAACAACAAAACACAACCAAAAAACATCACAAAACACTACAGGCAGTTCTTCTGGTATTCAGGGAAGCAGTGAATGGTCCCTCTACTTTGGCTACCAGTATTGTCTCACAAGATATAGAAAACAAACTTTTTAAATCTGTTGTAAATGAAAAGGTCATGTCTCAAGTATTTTATTAATGCTTATTGCATCAATAAATAGATCTTAAAATGCTGATGAATGGGAGACTGGAAAACAGTATTTCCAGACCCAGTGGATTTTTTTCTGGCCTGAGATAACCAAATGGAATGAAAACCTTTACCTATGTATGCCCCACTACCAGCACACATACTGCTGCCTTCTTACATCTCCCAGCTCCTTCTCCCTGCCACTCTATCTGTCTTGGTGTTGATCTTCACATTTGCATAGCCTGATGGTGAATCAAATCACCAACTGATCTTTCTGAAAACAACTAACCTACCAAATGGCAGCTCATTAACTTGGCATTTGCATAGCATGGGAAGGCCTGGTGAAATTAACTTGCCCATATATTTTGCAGGGTGTTTAATTCCTGTTCTCAGTGATTGGAGGTAAATAAATCGGTAGCAGTTACTTTGTAGCAACATTCCACAGTCCTTTGCTCTGACAAAATCTAGAATCTAGTCCCTTGTAGCATAAAGTGAAGGAAAGGGGCTTTGGCTAGGACACCAAAACTTTTTTTTTTTTTTAATGCTCTCATGGGATCTTCCACACAAGAAACTGAATGAGCTCTCCAAGTGGTCTTGTTTAACATTGCTTTATGAACATTACTTGTCCCAGCTGCAGGATGTCATAACCTCTGTTTTCTTAGCTTAAATTTGCAATGTGGAGCCATGTGATTCATATGAACCACAACTGCTCATGCTTTAACTTGATGTGTTTGTTTTGAAAATGCCATTGTTCACTCCAAGTTTTAGCTGCTAAGCAAATTAAGTAGATCTGCATTGGTAAATGGGGAATACTTACCAGCTTGATTAAAATAAAAACAACCCTAAAACCTGCAAAGAAAGCTAATTTTTAACTCATCAGTGCCAATAAAAATACTTCATTAGTGTAAACTTAAAATGTAAAACTTTTTTTCAATAAAAAAGTATGGATTGTCCCTTTAAGTTAAACTCTGATGCAAAAAATATAAAAAACAAACCCAAACAAACCTTACAAAAATACTGACGTGCAGATTTCAGTGCAGGACAGCGAGAAAAAAAGACAAAAAACTGTTGCTTCTGACAAGATTCAGAATAGAAGATGATGAGCAAAACTGGGATGGCTTTGCATTCAATAGTTGATACTACATGGGCTCCTGTTCTTCTGCAGCTTAGATGCAAGCTTTTGCATTTGAAGTAAAGCCAACTGGATTTGTAAAGATGCTTATCTTATTCTCTGGTCCAGTTCAAATCACCAGAATATATTAAAGCTGACAAGCCTAACTTGATATGCATCTCAATATACATTATAGAACAGATCTGCACAAAAGTTAGGTTTTGAATCACTCAGCTAGTATTTTTAAGTGGTAGAGGCTTGCTGTCTTTGCTACTGTGTTGTAGGTCTGTATGTCTACTCTTCCACAGATAAAGTCAGTTTAAATATTAGCATCAAACTTTGCATGTAACATGTTACAGAAATATTAATTTCTCTGACAGACAAGTTTATTATGGCTTAGACTTTTCAGTTCTAAGTTCCTATGTACATTGTGTGTCAGCTCCTCTCAGCTCCCTGTTCTCAGCATTTTGTCTCCCATTGAAACATATGTGCTTACCAGTTGAGTAGGGTGTTATTTGGTGGGTTATGATTTTTTTTTTTTTAATCCAGAGTAAGCAGGCAGAATAAATGCCATGCCACATCCTTTCTGAAAATATTTCATGCCATGGTTTAAAAATGTAAAATAAAAAAAAAAACAACCAACCAAACATGGATAATTAATCTTTGCCATGGCTGTAGCCTGCTTAAAACCAAACCAAAACATGCAAAAACCTCCTCTTATTAAAGAAATTAAGACATAGCAGAAAAAATGTTTAATTGCCTCAAAGGTCTGCATGTGTACCCCAACACTGAAAGTCAGCCTAAAGTGCCAGTATGTCCTGTGAGGTTTTTGTCATTACTTGTTATATAAATTAAAATGTATTTACTGGCTCTGATTTGTAGAAATCTTTTACATTTAAGCTTATAAATGTTGGAATCTAATCGCATTCTTTACTTCTGCTTTTTCTGATCCCAGTTTGTAGAGGTATTTTTCTCATTTATTTATAAATTTTCAGAGAGACTAAGAAGAAAGTTTGAGAGTGGGGATGCTTTTCCAAATACAGTTTAGAACTCTTGGTCAATCAGGGAATGGCTTCTGCAGCCTGAAATATAAGTAGCTCCTGCAGCACCTGCTAGTACAGCATGTACAGGATGCTAAGTTTGGCAAATCAAGATTTTTGTTCAGCTAACTTGTAGCTGTATCAGTCTTAGGGCATCTGCAGAGCTGCTTCTAATTGGCAGGAGTATCTTATAGATTGGAAAAATACTGAGGAAATAGCATTCAAATACTGAAAATTACAATACGATTAAGATGCAATTTCACTTTTATTAGGCAATTCTTCTTGCTGCCAAACTGCAAAGACTGAGCAAGGTTTGTCTTCTGTTTCTCCTCTCTCCCAGTGTAATGCAGTATACTGCTTCTGAGTCTGGTGTGAGGCAATGGAGCTATTCCAGATTTAAATGCTGGTTTTGGTGTCTGAAGGCAATACTCTAACACAGGGATATCAGCCAAACTCGTTAGCAAGTGGTTACGTGACCAGCTGGAGCAGTTTCTTGCACCTCACCATCCATTCTTTTTTGACAGTAGCTGCTGAAAATTGTTTATGTACTGTAAGGTTTAGCCCATCCCATTTTATATTTTGTGCAGTGTCCCAAGCTTGTAGGCTGATCAGATTTTATTCACACATGTACACACATGCAAAGCTTAGACTTCACATGTCTGTTAGCCAGCCCAGAGAGCTGACAGCCAGAGGAGTGCTTTCTCTCACCTCCCAATAGCCAAGAGGCAGCAGGTGTTTCTGGGCTCAGCGGCCCCATTGGTAGCCAAGCAGCTTCCCTGAATGGGAGCATGTGTGCCTTCTGGCTCACTAGCAGATTTGAGCATCAGCATTTGCTCGCCAAACAGCTGGCCCATCTGAACGTAACCACCTCCTGACATGCTGCAGCTGGGGCATCAGCACTGCCTCCCTTTCTGGTACATGACTTATGGCTACTGGGACAGACAGCAGGAGAGCTATCTTTTGTCTTTTATTAGTGATCATAATTACTAGAGGTAAGAATTAGAAGAATTAGAATAGAAGGAAGGCAGAAGAAAGGATGGTGAGTGTTGCAGCACTTGTGAATGGAGAAGATGGAGGTGTGTTGAGCATGTTGTTGTGACAGAAAGGAAGAATGGGATTTTGCAACTGGGAGGAAGTGGTATGGTTGATATTGCTACATCACAGTTCTCAGTGGCCCACCCATTTGTTTTGACATAAATACCTAGTCTGGAGCTGTGTGGAGGTGTGAAGACTAGACACATACCTTCAGACTTGTGGTCTTCGGGGTTTGTTAATTACTCTTTGGAACCTGTGCTGGATGTTTTAATATTTTGTTTGGAGACTTAAACATTTAGATTTATAATTCTGCCCTTCTAGCCATTTCCCTGATTTGCCTTTCAGAGGAAACATGTTTTCATACTGTTTTCCAGGTTTCCTTTTCCTCTGCTGTTGGCTTGATTTTGAGATATGATGTTCAAGTTAGAGGTAGATGTCTATCAAATCCTTTTTTTTTCCCTTTCACTCCAAAAAAAGGAAGGATTTGAGTGACCTAACTGTTTACTCAGTTTAGAAGCAACGGCTTGTTTTTCAGTATTCTGTAAGTCCTCAAACACAGGTCCTGCCAAAGGCTCTGACTTTGACAGCAGCAGTGCTTAGGAGAACATGCTCAGGTTTTCTGGCAGTGCTTACAAGCCACTTGGAAAAAAAAAAAAGACATATTGCTTACAGCAAGTGCCCTGCAGTTTGGAGAGCATTGCTTAAGACAAATCTGTAAAGAATTTACTTTTGTAATTATAGTTCTCTATTTTCACATCATCTAGAGTAAGCCCAGTTTCCTCAGTCTTTGGTATCTAGAATCTTAACAACAAATCTCTAATTAATACGACTGCATTTAGAGGCGAAAACATTTGCAGTGTTTATAGCAATAATTCAGTGTGTTGTACAGTGTGGAACTCAGCATGTTTTAAACATTCTCTGCTTGTGCATATACGTATTTTTCATAGCTGAATTAAGAATTTATCACATGCTGGGGCTAATATTCCAGATCTGTTTGTTTCTAAAGCTATACACAGAACTTGGACTAGGTCATAAATTTCTGTAGATGAAATGAAGGCTGATTAGAGTTTTAATATTAAGGAAGGAAATGGCCTTGGGTAGTGCACTATGGAGCAGAACAAGCCTTCTGTTAATACTTAAGAGTATTACTGTTTTCTTGAATTTTGCCTTCCAATCCAATTACCACTTGTGCCTAGAAATCACAACTCTGATGCCTCCCATTTGATAATGTTGAATGTTATACTTGTCCAAGTTTATATCCTTTCCAGTAGTATAAATGATTTGATTATAAAACTGCTAGATAATAAACTCCTAGAATTGAGTTATGAGCAGTAGTACATGGTATTTGTTAATAAACAAAGCAGAGTCATGATGGTATATCAAATTGACCTAGTTCTGTCTCTCTGAAATGAACTTAAGAGGTTTTTCTTGTGGGATGCTTTTCCTGTGATAACATTTTGTATATAGAACTATTTGGGATATGAATGAAGACAAAATTTTCAATGTAAATGATTTTTTTTTTCTTTGAGACAAGCAAAATAACAGGAATCTATGCTGTTGCCTTTGATTTAAGGAATTCTGTGATAGCATCATGCTCAACAGTATGTAATGATCTCATAGGAGGAGTAGGTCCAGACAGCTCCTTTATCAGGGTAAGCCATTATAGCTCAGTATGTGACCTCCTGTGTTATCTTCCCCTGCCCTCACTGGTAACTGGATTGAACTAGATACTGCATAATTCTCTGGATCTGTATTACTGATCCCTTGCTGCACACATCTTTGCTACACATTTACAGCAGAACGTTACTACTGAAGTATTGAATCACATTCTGGTATTATTTCATGAAAATTGATTCTGATTCCTTGGTATTTCAGAGTGTATTATTAGCGTAGTACAGCTAATCATTTTTGTACAATAGTAGCCTTGTGTGGATGCTGCCTGTGTATTTTTAGGATTGTGATGCCCAAATATGGTGGATAAGCTTGGCTGCTTCTACTGCTGGTGTCTGTGGTTTTGTTTCATTGTCCAGAAAAAAAGTGACAACATTCTCAACTCTGTAGCATCTATCACCAGGATTGGTGTGATGTCCAGTTTTGTCAGGACAAAAAAAAAAAAAAGTATATTTATTTGGCCCTCTAAGTGGTATGCGAGACTTCATAGTTTATTATCTATCTTAGAGATTTTGTTTATGGTTCTTACACGATTAAAATGTCACAGTAGTGGCACAGTCTGGCATATTTATCCCACTCAAAAGACTCAAGGGTGTATGCACAGTCTTTTACGCAAGTAGCTTTACTTTAGATTTCTTCCCTTTTTCTTTGGTCACTTGTGTAATGTGTTTGAAATTTATGTCTGATGTTGATTCATTTTTTGTTCCACTGGGTGCATTTGATTCTGCAGCTGAAATGTCTTTTAGCATGTGTACATAGTAGCATTTTAGTTTTCTTCTAAAGAGCAAGGGTATTCCTAGGATTTAAGGCCTGGTAAAGTAATATAAAAATATAGCAAACCCAAAAAAAACTAAAATAGAAATGTGTTTTTATAATTTGGGGGGCTTTATACTGTAAATCAGAGCAGAAGGAACAAAATATATCTGCAATAATATTGAAAATGAAAAAAACCCACCTTATTGCATTGTCCCCTCATTATAAGAACAGTTTAGCAGTATAAATAAACTCTGACTTCTTTAGTGAAACCTTTTTCCCCTGATATTAACCCACCACTGTTTCAATAAACAGAAGTATATGGGTTTATGGTGAATTGGTGTAATGAATCTGGTGCTGAGAAAGAGAGGTGTATTCAAACATTTTTGTCTTCCCTTTTTTAGTAGTAAAATTCAAATATTTCCTTTCCTTTCTGAACTTCCAGACTGGAATGGTATTTGATAAGCTGTCTCCCAAGGTTAAAGTGTCCTTCAGAAATCCTTTTTGTAGAGCATATGAATTCTTCTGTTGCAGATTTGAGGCACATCACAGCAAGTTTAGTTTAGTTCTGGTATTGGGCATGAGACATAGCATTTCAATAATGTTCCTGATAAAGGGTTCTGTAGTGATTTGGTGCTGAATGTGTAATGATTCTACAGCTCTGAAGAGACTTGTCCTTGGTTACATATGTTATCTTTAATCAGGAAACATTTTGAACTGAGATGCCTTCTGAGATAATATGAGCAAATATGGAAGTTCAGACCTTAGTAGACAAGCTGCAAGGGAAGATATGATTGTGCTTTTGCCTACAAACACTTCTTATCTGTTGAATTACTGGTTTTAATTACTTACAACTATTGAGTGATTTTGTCAGCCATGTGAGCATTCTAAACTGAGTTACTATTACAAGTTTCCCATGTAGTTTTACTTCTTCCCCCTACTCAATTCACTTTGCTCAAACTGAGAAGAGGGGAGCATTGGTCTTGAGCAACTGGAGAGAGATCAAAAACAAAGACTGAAATCCAACTGACTTCTCATACCAAAAGCTTCTCAAATGATCCAGGCATCGTATGAAATGATAGAATCAAACCAGCCATTATGGTTATACTCGGTGCTACCAAAACCAAGGAGCACTGCTTTTAGTGAAAGACATCAAGAATCACTGTGCTACATCATGCACCAGGAGCAGTGTTCCTAGTACTAATCCTGGAGACCTTTCCCACCCTTGATGGTAGCTGCCCTGCTGGACGTGGACATGAAGCAACCAAGCAACTGCAGAACTAACTGGAGACATGTATGTAGACCAGAGTTGCCCCATGAGCACTGGAAGAATATTTACAGCTTTGTCAAAGGTGTCTCCACATAACAGTTTAAAGAAGAACTGGTGGGAGTACAGGTTATACCTTCACCCATCATTTCTTCCTGAAGGATGATGCTATGTCCAATGCTTGTTCTGGCAAAGCCATTTCAGTCTTATAATAATAGTTTCTAATTACTCATTTCTGCAAGATCACTCTCTGAGGGTCAGCACAAGCCAAATACTCTGTGAACAGTTATCCCAAGAAGTTATTAATTACTGTGGAGCCACTACATCTCTTTTAAAGGTATTGTCTGTGCTGATACCAGAAATCCACTTTCCTCTCTCCGCTTACTGTGGAGCCCTATGTACGCTGGATTCTGTGTTAATGGAGATATTGAAGTGCTGCTGTGGCTTATTCCTCATGCTGCTGGCTGTCATGTACGGACAAGCATGCAAGATGGAGACACAGCTACAAAAGACCCTGCTCACAAAGCAGGTTAAGTATTTTGTGGTCTACTTTTAAAAATCCCGATTATCAGTCTGAAGAAAGAACCAGACAAAATTTCCTGTCTTTGTAGTGGATTTTAGGGCTTCCTATTTGCCACATTTTTTTCTGTGTAAGTTTCTGCACTTTGACCAAGACAAGACTGTTTTTATGACCTTCTGATGAAAATGAGTCAGACAAATATTTTTTGCAACTTTGGTAAGTCTTACTGTTGTGTGTTCACATTAAAATATCACAGTTGTATGCTTAAATCCTAGTAGTTTCACTAGGGAAATGCCAGTCTAATTGTAGTGCTGTCTAATGTTGGTAATGTGGATTTTTTTTCTGAAGAAACTGAAAATATAAAGAATAGTTAAAATTACAGTGTTTTATTAGTCTGTCAATATTGGGTGTTTCATGTGCTTATATTGAACGCGTAAGGAGACAACAAAGTTGTATAAAACAAATAAGCTATAGAAGTTTGTATTCATTTACTTTTACTCTTTTGCTTATTTCTTCTACTGTAATATACTGATTTGCTGACTTTTCTATTAGCTGCATATTTTTGGCAAAAAGATCATTTGATACTTGAACATCAGTTTGAGAGAAACACATTTACACATTTCCAAGTGGGTGGGATCAGAAGGCAGAGCAGTCTTCTGTCCTGACACTAAATAAAAATGGTTCCAAGATGGATATTTTCTATGTGGTCTTTTTGTTTGTGTTTGTTTGTTTGTTTGTTTGTTTGTTTGTTTGTTTTTTTAAGGAGAATGTTTAATTTAGATGTCTGGTTATATTCTATCTTGATGGCTGTGCCTCAATATCCTGGTAATCTTTAAATCATTAGTATTAGATGCCATTCCTCTCCCTGTTCTTGAAGTAGAAGCTGTGAGCAGAGACACATATGCACGTAAAATATAATTTTGCATGCTTCTCTGACTTAAGAGCTTTAAGTTGAAAATTAAAGTTTTTTTCAGTAAGATTTTAAGTTCTCAATTCATTGTCATGATTGCTGTGCTCTGTTGGCAGTACAGTGTGTCACAGTGTGTATCCACTGTGAGTTTACACACTTAAGTGGTCAGTGCATGTTCTGTTACGAGTTGCTGGAGTTTTAAACTTTTAAACAGGGTACGGCTGCTTGCTTTGAGTAATTGCTGAACTGAATCATGTTTTCAGACAAGATGCAACTTCAAGTGGTAATGCAAAGGGATGGCAACGGATGTCAATATGTGTTCTCTGCCTTGACCATACCTTGTCATGTATTTGTATAACATGTGAAAAGAATTTATTTTCTTTATTTGATTATATTTCTTGATATATTTATGAGCAGTGATCATTAGATAGTAGCATTTGTTTATTTCATTAGCTAAGTAATAAATGTTAATTTTTAATCTCAGTCATCATCCATTAAACTACTGGAGCAGTTTAATAATTGATTGCTGCTGTTACCCGTCCTACAATTAGTGAGCAAACCCATGATTTTTTGCAAGAAAAGCAAAAACTTGTTTCTCATGTGTTTGTTGACCACTTATCAGTAGATAGTAAGTGAAGGGAAACTTATCACTTGTTCTAAAATGCAGGAAGGTACCCAGCATTTTTTCAGTTAAGTTACAGCTTGAAAAGATTTCAAGGAGTTAGGGAGATTGGTAGAAACTTCAGGAGCACAGATAATTTTTTCATCAATCCCTCAAATAGAAAGGGAAAACACAGACAGGGGGGTGGAAAACACATATCATAAACAAATGGCTGAGAGACTGGTGTCATCACTGGAATTCTGGATTTTTTGAACATGGGGAGATTTATAGGACACCTAGTCTGCTGGTATCAGACAGAGTAGATCTCTCTCAAAGGGGAAGGAGGACTCTGTCTTATAAATT
>JAOEGS010008527.1:100666-111960 GCA_025447755.1 Corythornis vintsioides | reverse complement strand
GGTCTTAAGTGTCTCCAGAGATGGAGACTCCACAACCCCCCTGGGCAGCCCCTTCCAGAGCTCTGTCACCCTTACTGTGAAAAAGTTCTTCCTTGTGTTAACCTTAAACCTCTTGTTCTCCAACTTGCACCCATTGCCTCTTGTCCTCTCATTGGATGACATTGAGAAGAGTCTGGCTCCATCCTCTCTACACTCAGCCTTAACATATTTATAGACATTGATGAGGTCCCCCCTCAGCCTCCTCTAGGCTAAAGAGCCCCAGCTCTCTTAGCGTCTCCTCATAAGGGAGTTGCTCCACTCCCCTAATCATCTTGGTGGCCCTGTGCTGGACTCTCTCCAGGAAATCTCCATCTTTTCTGAACTGGGGTGTCCAAAACTGGACACAGTACTCAAGGTGGGGTCTCACCAGTGCAGAGTAGAAAAAAAGGAAAGGATAGACTCTCCAGATGTTTAGCAGACCCTGATGTTTGCACTTTTATTGTTGAATTTCAGCATTTTTGGAATAGCCCTTCAGTGTGTTTTGTAGTATTCTAGATATTTGCATTCATAAAGATTTAGGTGAGATTAAAACAAAATGTTTCCGTTTCAACTTTAAAATAATTTCATCTACTTTGCTGCTACAATACCTTGTATACTGTTCTTAAAAAACTCTTGTTTTTTATATGTTTCTCTAAGGGCAACTGGCATGAACTATTAAGAACTCTTGGGTATGGTGAAGATGTGATTTGTTGAGGATGTACTCCTTATGATAGGGGACTTTCAAGACTAGTTGAAATGTGAGAAATAGGTTCCTATTAGTTTTGTGGAATCTCATGCCACTTAGCACCTGAAAAAGGGCATCACTATGAAGAAAAATATGTTGAGCTCTCCTTTAAAGATGCTATTTACATTTTCCTCTGAGGGACTAATGGGGAGGAATATGATTTGAGCTTAAGAATGTCAGTACGAGTAATATGCATTGTCAAAGTCCCACCTAAGGTTTTCTTGGTTGAAATTTTAAGGAAAGATTTCAGTGAGTTCTACTGCATAAAGATAAATTTAGCACCAAGAGCAGTGCAAAACAGACCTGTTGATTGGTGAGGGAGTGATTTCTGTGTTTCCTGAACTTTGAATCTGTACAGAGGGTGGGAAAATATAGAGCAGATTTTGAAAATGTGAGTTGTGGGTCTGTGGATATGCCCAAAAACTCATGTGCAGACATATTCTGTTATGAAACACAACTTTGCTTTTTTTAATTGTAAATTATTGTTCTGTAATTACATCTTATATAGTTTTGTGAATGTTTTGTGTGAAGAGTTCAAAACGGGACTGATAAAATCAGTGTAAAAACTTTGTACTATTTAAATATTGCTTGATTAGAAAAGTTTGTGCTTATGTACAAAAATCAAAGTCCATCACTATTGGTCATGAAGGTGTTCCCCAGCTCACTCTAAAATAGTGTGGGTAAATCACCCTTAAAAGGCTGTGTATTCAAAATAAAGATCATCATTGCACCTGCTGAAATACATTCTCTGCCAGTGAGCATGTGTGTTGCTGTCAACATCTGATTGGATGACCAGTATAGAAAGGGCCAGGCATGGTTGCTCTTGCTCCACAGGCACTTATTCCTTATCTGTTCTAGTGAATTCCTGCCACTGCCAGAAAAGAGCTATCGTCATTTTTACTTGCCTTGCAAAAGGCAGACTTTGATTTCACCCTTCATGTGTCACTAAATTCTAGATAGATCGTCTGAAGGTGGCCAAAAACTTGAGAAGAATGTTGTCATCTACAGCTGTGATCTGTATCTTTTCCATTTTTGTAGGATTAGTTCTATAAAACTTGCATGCATTAGGTTAATGGCAGACTATTCACATGCTGGGTAAGCCTATGTCAGTCACTCCTAAATGTCAAGCCAGAAATCCCCCTTGGCTGTGTTAATGTGCAATTGCCAAGTTCTTTTTGACAAAACAATCGGGCTAGGCCCTGTGCAGACAAGTTGCTGTAATTCGTGGTATGGATCAGCACATGGAACATGGTCCAAGTATGTACTGTATGTGGCTGCTATGGTGATTAAAATACATAAATAAAATAGATAAATATGGACCACATTAGAAATTAATTACTGGCACTCTCTCAGATCCCAGTTGGCTCCAGCGTGCGGTGTCATTTGTGTTTCCTTGCTCCGAGCAGCCCCTCCTGGACTGAGCAGGAGGTCCTGGAGGGGCTGTATTGATGCAGTGGCCCTGTCTACCTTGTCAACTAGCAAATTCAATGCAAAAATGGTAAACAAAGGGCTTTTGTGCGCATTTTGTAGTTCAGTGAGGATTAGTGGCCCGACACGATTTTCAGACTCAACAAGCTTAGTGTCAACTCACCCGAGGTTAATAAGGGAGGATTTGGGGCAATCGAGGATGAAGCAAAGGTCTCGCTCTGATTTTGGACTCGGTACAAATGGCTAAAAGCAGGTTCTGCTTACCTCGGTCAGTGCGTTGGTCACGTGTTCTCTAACGTTTCATCTGCTTTAGGATGTGGATTGTGATCTCAGGCGCTTGCTTGCAGTCCTTCTCGCACCTTCAGAGGTTCACTCCATCACAGTGGACATCCTAGCCTGTACGTGGCCTTTGGCTGAATCAGATTCCTGCTTTTCTTCTCCCTCTCACATCTTAGCATTCTTCGACCTTGAAATCCATCCCTTTCATGAAATACAGAACGATGCACTTGTCTGATGAACTTTTTCCAGGCAGGATTCAGATTCCAAACAAGCTTTTCATTTCCTTGGCACCGGGAGGAGAGTGAATGCAGGGAGGTGAAGGAAAGTGCTCACTTCCTTTAAATCCCCACCAGTGTCTTCCCAGCACTGGAAGCGAAGTAGCTTGTCATGGTGATCTTCAGAGTTTAACTTTAGCAGGGGGAGGGAGAAAGTGGAAAGCAAACTGAATGCTGTAGTGGAGATTTCTCTCTTCCCCCACTGGGCCCCTTGCCGACTGTTTTTATTGATTTCAATCACTGGAGGCTAGCTGGCTCTCAGAAGAAACACTGTGTAATGTGTTCTTTCCTGGCTTTCATTAAAGAAACTCAATGCAATGCGGTCACGCTGCCGAGCTCGCCTGGCAACCTGCCTACACCCTGTGGTACCTCTTTCATTGGAGGAGATTGAGCTCGTGGTTTGGGGTTGTTTTATTATATTTATTATTTTTAAGTCTTTGTTTTGTTTTGGTTGTTTTGTTGGATTTGTTTTGTTGGTTTTTTTTTTTTTTCCAATTCTCCAGCAAGGATTTCAAAACATCCTGTGCTCTGCTTCTCCCTCCTCTTGCAGCCCAAGCCTTTTCAAGCTTCAGAAGAAATTGTTAGCGCCCCTAAAGGGGTCGACTTTGGTGGCAATGAAAATGCCAAGTGCTGCCACAGTCTCGTGCTCCTTCTATTAAAATTCCTCTGTGCGTTTCTGGGGAGGGGTTAAAAGGACTGCGTATAAACCACAGGGATGTGGATACAAATTATTTCCAAGAGGTTTTCCTTTTTTTTTTTCTTTAAATTCCATCGTCTCCTGATTGGTTAACATGGTTTAATTAAGGGTAAGAGGGTGAACAAAATCCTTCAACAAATATGTGAAAATTCCTGGCAGTGCTGTAGTTGCAAATGAAGTGAAACTGCATTCCCCAAGCCTGCAGTCGCAATGGTGTCTTAAGTATTTCTGTTGTACTCAGGACTGTGATACTGGTGGAGAAAAATGGTACTAATTTATGCCCTAGAGCTTAATCTGTGACATCTATTTTATAGAATCAAACAATCTATAAAGTGGAATTCAGCAAGCTCAGTTTTGTAAATTCTATTGTTCTGTGTGCCTCTAAATGCTTTAATTTAATTTAATTTAATAAATTGTTCAATTTCTTCTTATTCAGCAGTTCCCAATGATAGCACTTTGTGTGCTTCAGAATTGGCTGTAAATCTGTGAAACATGTAAAGATCAGATAGTTGCAAATTAAGCCTGGTTTCAAGATAATAAAGATGCAGCTATTCTTAAATTACAGCTGCAAATTTAAGGTGCTACCTGATCGCTTGTGCTTGTGAGATACTAAGATACTACAGCTGTGTACACAAGGATTTTTTTTTTTTTTAAATAAAAAAACCCAAACATATTTACACAACCACTGAAAGAATCCTTTCCTGGATCAGAAAGACAAAAAGCTTGTTCTTATTTAAATCTGGCTTCCTGCAGAACTTATTTGAGGCTTTTCAGCTAGGGTTACATCTACAGGAACATTTCCAAGTCAACTTCATGTAAGTTATTCCCAGTCAATTTCTTGTGTGGAGTTGAGATTCTAAAAACACCTAGGTTTTGTGATTTTTTTTTTCTTTTTTTCCTTTGAACAACATACCATTTAAAATAAATCTTCCTCTGTAAGTGCTCAGACATGATGTAAGGAGATCTACAAATATTACTCTTAATTCAAAATTTGCTTTCTCCATGGTAATGAAATTTCAAATGCCCTCTCTGGTCATAGTTCTTTTCATAAGGTGCTTAAAGGTGGTAAATAGTTATTTAAATTAAATGTGGTCATGAACCATTTAATGCAAATTCTATAGCTGTAATTGTAGCCCCATTCTTTGGCAAGCTTAAGATAGAAAATAATTTGTCAATCTTTCTTTCATGAGCCTTGCGTCTAAAGCTTTGCCAGACTTTCTTCTTTATAGATTTTGAACTCTGCTTATAGATTCTGCTTTTTGTTTTTAAGCTGGCAGATGGCCAGTTGTTTATCTGGGTTCATATGTATTGTGTAAGACAAAAATGGAACCTTTTGCATGCCAGTATCATGCACAGGGCATTTTGGGGGCAAAAGGGCACTTGTAAGCAGAAGCTATTATGTTGGGGGTCAGCAGCTCCTCTGTAGCTCTTGGTCAGAGAACAAAGCCCCTTTTGACATTTTTATGTATTAAAAGTGATGAAATAACATAAGCTTAATGAACAATTAGGCAACACAATGCTTCTACTATGAAATAGGTGGTATCGTACATTTCCGCATCTTCCTCTGAGTTCAAAAATTTGATGCCCTTTTTATATGTTTGTCACTCTTAGGTTATAATTTATTCCTCGTAATTTCTGGTGTTACTTGCTTTGCTGTTGTACAGACATATGTTGCTACACTGGCAGAAAAGAATAAAAATTGATTGTCTTTTGTTGGAGCTGGATTAACTGGTACTAAAAAATAGTAAATTTGGTGTTGTGGCTGGTCTGTGGTTGCTATGTGTTTGACTGCAAAGCTGAACCCATGAACAGGGGGAAAGTTCGGACCTACACAGATGAATCCCAAAGGCAGGTTTGTAATAAATGAGTATTTGGTTCATTGTGGCAATTTTTCAGAGTTTCTGACTCCGTCAACCTTATTCTGTACTGCCAACAGACAACTAGAGATGTAGGCATCTTTGAAATGCTGGTGAGTGAGGAGAACAGAAGTCTTTAGAAGATACCTTCAATTCTATGCAAGTGTGAGGTGGTCAAGGACCCTTGAGTAACTAAATCTGGAAACAAATTTGAAAATGCACTTCTCTGCTGAAATTCAATGTGATTAGTGTGCTGTTAATACCATCTCTGTACTGCCCAGATATTGAGGTTCACAGTCCTCTGGCAGTATAAGATTTTATGCAGACTCAGTAGCCAAAAAACTACACCTGTTTGATTTTGCCACTTGCTGCAGAGAAAAGGATCAGGTATCTTCAAAAAATTGTGTTTTGGGTACCTTTTTCTGCCAGTTTCTCTTACAGTGATAGTTATTTGTCTCTGTTCTCGATTGCTTAGCAGGACTGCTTTATGCTATTCGATGCTTTGTGTGAGTATGAGATGGCTCACGTTTGTGATGATTAAGCTCATGTCTGAAGATCACTTCCCAAAGGTTTTAAATTTGTGCAGTATTTCCAGATTACAAAGAATAATGAAAACTTTTGCTGGTATCTAAAATTGCCACAGCTGAAGCCTCGAGATATTTTGAGTCAGATGTCTTGGACTATATACAGTATATTACCTTGTTTATGTACAATTCAGAGACTGGCAGTGATGAAAGGCATTATTCTGGCAGTCACAGCACTTTGCATGCAGAGGGGACATGGTAGTCTGAACTTAAGGAATTTGCTGATGATGTCTGAGCTCCCATCTCCCTACCCTTGAAAAGATGATACGTTTTTTTATGAGCATAAGTGTTAAAGATTTGTGGCTCTGTCTTTTACTCAAAATATGGTATCCAGTGGCAATATCCCTTTTAGCACCTTTTCAGGCCTTCTGGAAAGTTTCCAAGTGGAAGACTCCCACCCCCTTAATCACCAGAAAACGCTGGTTCTCCTCATTCATTCAAGTGTACTGACCTAGCCTGACCTTGTTTAGATTGAGATCTAATGAGCCCACAATGCAAGATGGTGTGGTAGCTCTCAGCAGGCTTTGCAAATAAGTAAGTGTTGTGTTTTTCTGGATGCATGTGGTTTAAATTTATCACGTCAATAAACAAGTGTCTCACATGCTCAAATATGGACTTTACAATGTTTTAGTTAAGACATAAATTGTAGCACTACAAATTGTGATGTCAATTTATAAATATAGAAGGAGACAAGGTGGAATATATATGACCTCAAAACAATGAAGTCTTGTTGGTTTGGGTTGTTTGTTTTTGGTTTGGGTTTTTTTGGGGTTTTTTGTTGGTTGGTTTGTTGTTTTTTTTTTAACTTTAATGACACAGTACTAAAGCTCTTAATCCAAATGGCTTACAGACTTTGGACACATTTTTAAGGAAAAACAGTCAGACTAATGCTTTAGTGAAAGTGAAATTAAGAAATAAGGCTCTTTTAAAGAAAGACATGATGCATCTGTAGAGTATCATAACAGAGACCATTTAAGTTAAAATAAATACAGTGAGGCTTTAAATTTCAGTGAAAGAATCATAGAATGTCAGGGTCTGGAAGGGACCTTGAAAAATCATCTAGTCCAACCACCTTGCCAGAGTGGGATCACCTAGACCAGATCACAATGTGTCCAGGTGGGTTTTGAATATCTCCAGAGAGGGAGACTCCACAACCCCCCTAGGCAGCCTATTCCCATATTCTGTCATACTCACAGTGAAAAAATCCCTCCTCATGTTTACATGAAACTTCCTGTGCCTCAGCTTCTACCCACTGCCCCTTGTCCTGTCATTGGGCATCACAGAGAAGAGCCTGGCTCCATTCTCCTGGCACTCACCCTTCATATTTTTATAAACATTTATGAGGTCACACCTCAGTCTTTTTTCCTACAAGCTAAAGAGACCCATCTCCCTCAGTATTTCCTCATAAGAGAGATGCTCCACTCCCTTAATCATCTTTGTGGCTCTGCGCTGGTATCTCTCAAGCAATTCTATGTCCCTCTTGAACTGGGGGGCCCAGAACTAGACACAGTACTCCAGATGCTGCCTTACCAGGGCAGAGTAGAGAGGCAGGAGAACCTCTCTCAATCTACTAGCCACACCCCTTTTAATACACCCCAGAATGGCATTGGCCCTCTTGGCCACAAGATCACATTGCTGTCTCATGGTCAACCTCCCATCGACTAGGACCTCCAGATCCTTTTCCCCTTTGCTGTCCTCCCAACAGTCCCCAACCTATACTGATACATGGAGTTCTTCCCCAGGTGCCTTGACTCTACACTTGCCCTTGTTGAATTATTACATTTCTTCCTGCCCACCCCTCCAGCCTGTCCAAGTTTCATTCAATGACAGCACAGCCTTCTGGTGTGTCAGCCATTCCACCCAGTTTGGTGTCATCAGCACCAACCCCTGTGGGACCCCACTAGTTACAGGCTTCCAACTAGACTCCATCCCACTGACCACAACTTTCTGGATTCTTTCCTTCTACCAATTCCCAGTCCACCTCACAATCATCCAGACTACACTGCCTCAGTTTAGCCAGAAGGATGCTATGGAAGACTTGTGTCAATGCCTTACTCAAATCAAGATAAACCACATCCACTGCTCTACCATCATCTATCCACCTGGTTATGTCCTCATAAAAGGCTATCAGGTTGGTCAAACATGACCTCCCCTTGGTAAAACCATGTTGACTGCTCCTAATGATCCCCTTGTCCTTGATATGCCTAAGGATAGCACTGAGGAGAAGTTGCTCCATTACCTTTCTGGGGATGGAGGTGAGCCTGACTGGTTTATAGTTGCCTGGGTCGTCCTTCTTATCCCTTTTGAAGATTGGAGTGATGTTTCCTCTTCTCCAGTCCCCAGGCACCTCTCCTGTCTGCCATGACTTACTGAAGATGGTGGAGAGTGGTCTGGCAATGACTTGTACCAGCTCCCTCAGCACCTGTGAGTGGATGCCATCAGGACCCATGGATTTATGGATGTCCAGATTACTCAACTGTTCTTTAACCCAGTCCTCATCAACCAGGGAAGACTCCTTTGTGTCTCAGGTGTCAGAGGCTCCTGAGGACAGTCTCCAGCAGTATAGACAGAGACAAAGAAGGCATTTAGTAACTCTGCCTTCTTTGTGTCCTCTGCCCCTCTGCCCTCTCTACCCTGTCCCATGAGATTTCACCAAGCAATTACTTGAAAAGGCCAAGGTTGGCCCTCCTGAAATCCAGGGTTGTAGTCCTGCTTGATATCCTGTTCCTGTCAGACAAGATCTTGAACTCCATCATCTTGTGATCACTAAGGCCAAGGCTATTGCCTTTTCCTGTTGATTTCCTCATTCATGGTTGCCACTGAAGTGATAGAGGAGAACAAAACTTGTATTCCTGATCCCTTAAGCATCTTTGCTGGTTTGGGTTTGTTTTCTTTCAAGTCCCAGGTTTTGTTTTTGATTGTGTTGTTTTTTTAGTATTGTGATAAAACTACCCTCAGCTTCAGTGGAGAATATACCAACAATGTAGGTATTTTATGAAGCACATAAAACCTGAAGCTTTCAAATTAAAATCCAGTAAAGGACAGGTTGTGGTACATCCTACTAGGTTAATCAAGTTGGCTTGTCTGGATAAAACAACCAGAAAAGTTGTCTGAACTGTAAGGTTGTGAGCGTTTTCACAGTATGTATGCTGGGAGTCCCAGAAGAAGCTGGATGAATTAGATTTTCTTTGGATAATGCTGTGAGCTAGCAGAAGGTACTCCAGCTGTAAATCCTGACTCTTTCATACCCAGCCCTGCAAGGAGAACAACGTTCTGGTTTCAGACAGCCCACAGTGCATCAATTGCGATGTTGGAAAGAAACGTTGTTAGGGCTCGGTATTTATGTTGGGACCTACAGGGAGGGAGAAACTTGTTTTGTTTTTAATGGAGCAGCTGGGGAGAGGGATAAAAAGCTTTTTTGATAATGCAAGGAATGTAGGGGGGAAGGGGAGGTACAGGCATTTACTGTAAGTATGAAAAAGCAGAGGCCTCTTTATCAGACGGGTTGTAATGATGTGCCACAGTCACTTTATTTGAAAGCTTCATGGCTCACAGAAAAGTAAACAAATTCATTACATTATTTTTAAAAGAAGATTAACTGTAGTGTGTCGTCTGTTGGACAGCTGCTGTAGTAATCTTTTACAAACACTTTATAAATGACCACCCTCAGTGTTTTCCTGGGCTTTGTGCGGCTGGATTGTTATTTTAGTAAGTACCAGCATGGCTTTTCAAATGAAAACGTTGTTTCCTGTATAACAATTACGTACCTACCTTCACCCTAAATATTATTCTCAGCATGTGTTATAAAATCTCTTCTATACAAACGCAGCATCTGTTGCTTTTTGTCATCTCTTTGCACATGGATACTGGCTTTTCCATAAAAGTAGTTAAGAAGTTTGCAAAAAAAGGCAAATCCTCTTTACTGTCCTACTTCCATTTTTTCTAATTTCTGCTTTCTTGCCCCCTTTGAAAACAGAAAATCAAAATGAAGAGTCAGAGTAAACTTAAATGATACATGAATTGGCACTGAACAAATGTTTAGCTCTCAGCAGGTGTCTGGCAAATAAAATTGTGTCCAGGTATTATCTTGTTTAACCATCCTTTGCTTGAAGATTGGCAAAAAAAAAAAATTATTTAGCACTTTATGGACTTCTGTTTGAAAGTACTTGAATAACACTTAAGGTTTTGTCAGTTTATAAAGTGTTTTAACCAATCTTTCTATAAAGCAGTTGATCTTGTGCATTCAGGTTTCAGTAAGGCTGAGAAAGGAGCAGAGGGAAAAAGAAGAGTATTTGGCTTCCATGGGTTGCCAGTGCTCTAGCAGAGGACCTCACTTGGCAAGTATTACGCTATAGCAAAACTGCTGGATCTGAAACAAGTCCACTATGTGAATGCAATTCCAGTTCTTAGAAGTGTTGGTGGCAGACTCCTATATCTTCCCCAGCCTTGGGATGTGAGATGCTAATATAGCTGCCATAGGCATGAGCGGCTCCTCTGGACTGCCATACTCAAATCTGTATGCTCCACCTTGAGCTTGTAGTTAAAGTGTCCAGGAGACATGCAGGTTTGGCAGAAACATCAGAAAGTGTACTTTATTTATTTTGAACAGAATAATTAGGGATTGAAATAACTTACCTCCTCATTTTTCCTGTCCTCATCTTAACATCTGTGCCATTTCCCCTGCTATTGATGGGTGTTTTTTCCTTACCCAGAGAGCCCGTCTTCTTATAAACATATTCTGACATTGAAGGGATATGTTCCTTGCTCAGGTTGTCTTAACAAACCCAGTATAACTGTTGATGAGAAAGTGGAAATTCATTGAGTAATTCACAAATCATTAGTGTTTGGACAACATCTCTATAGCAGCTCAAGTTTCTGCAAACACAGTTTCCACAGTGTGCCTACAGCCCCATCTCCTCTTGTGAAATGTCACAACTGGGATATTTAAATAGTCTTGGCAGAAGGTGCTGAATATGGTTAGATTCAAAAAAGAGACCCTGATGACCTATTCCAGTCTGAATCCATAATTTAGAAGGATGTCAAAGTTTGAAATTTTGATTTGGCAACGCATGGTAGTAAATAGGTAGTACAGCACAGCAAACAGGAGCTCAAAAATCTGAGCTTCTCAAAAGAGAGAACATTTCTACTATTTTTGCTACTGGATTTCTGTTCTTAACTTGGGAAAGGTAGTGATATTTAAATGGTCCTTATGAATTCCTTTAGCCTACAGTTTGGTCCACATTGGGTCCAGTATTATTCAATATATTCATCAATGACCTGGACGAGGGGGTTAGAGAGCACCCTCAGCAAGTTTGCTGATGACACCAAACTGGGAGGAGTGGCTAACACAGCAGCAGGCTGTGCTGTCATCCAGAGAGACCTGGACAGGCTGGAGAGCTGGGCAGGGAGAAA
>JAOEGS010008527.1:84292-100566 GCA_025447755.1 Corythornis vintsioides | reverse complement strand
TGGAGTCTCCATCTCTGGAGACACTTAAGACCCGCCTGGATCTGTTCCTGGGTGGCTTGGTCTAGGTGATCCTGCTTGGGCAGGGGGGTTGGACTAGATGATCTTCTAGGTCCCTTCCAACCCCTAATATTTGTGAATGTTCTTGAGGTCTTCAGAGGTTTGGATACCCGGAATCTTTGTCTACAGTTTTGTGAAGGTCTGTATATGATGATCATCAGAGTAGTTGGGGTTAAGTTGCTGAGATTACTGTACTGCTGACAACGGTATAATCACCTATAGAGGGCATTTCTACAGATCTCTAAAAGTGCAATGTTTAGAGTTCTCTTGACTTGAGCAGAGTAAAGAAGTGGTGGAAGTATAGTGAACAGTAAAATTACGAAACTTCTGTTTTGAAATATTACCTGTGCCCTTCAGTTGCATTCATGGGTATTTTGTACTCTTTCCTATAGAAATATAAACATTTTATTTCATTCTTGATTATTTCAGGCTACAAAAGAAGAGGGCACATTTACAGCAGAGGAAAAGAGGAAGCTGGAAAGAAAATTAAAAAAAGAACGCAAGAAGAAGGAAAAGCAGCTGATGAGGGAGGCTGGAATCTCTACTAAGAAGGTGGAGCCCAAAAAGCCTTCAGGATCTGAGCTGGCTCTGGCCTATTTAACCAGGTAAGAACAGTAAAACTACTGCACATGCTCCCTCCAGAGTAAACCATGCTGGAAATCGAGAACAATCTGAACCAATTTATAACATATGAAAATAAATTGCTGCAGTTAAGTCCGAAATTAACGTTTCATCTCAGTTGACACCCAGCATACAGTTGATCATCCTATTGTATTTCTATCACAGGAACAAGTGAGAGATGTTAAGCATGGTGCAAACACTTTCTATAAAGACAACTTCTGTCCTGAAGATCTTACAGTTGATAGATAAATACCTCTGGGTTATCTGTACTTAAAAGGATGAAAGACACATTGTGGAAAAGATTGCATTGATAAAATTGGTTTTGTTTCTTGAGTGTGCTGTTCTAAGCAAAGAAGTTCCAGTTGTTCTCTTGCAAATTTCATGAAGTGGTTAAGCATTATGGAGTCTGAATTTAACAACCTGCATGGTTTGAGCATTTGTAAATTAAGATGAGATTATGCCACTCTTGAAGTTAGTAGTGTACAATGCCTTATTTTTGTATAGCTAAGTATACAGCAAGTATAGTGGATGATTTCAGATTGGAAGCAGTTACTTCATCTAGTTAACACACTAATTTAGAATACTTGAAATTCCAATACAAAGCAAAGTGTGTGGTTAAGCTAAAGAACTACAACAAAGCATTGATAATGCCCTACAGACAGTAAGAGTTTATGTATAAACAGGATGATACTGTTTATTTTTTTCAAACTGCAAAATATACCGTCTGTAAGACTTCCAGAAGACTGGCATGCTACAAATAGTGAGTTACCCCGTAGAATAATTCCAGGGATGTATCTCTTGCAATGCTCAAAACTGAAGCATCCAGACTGTCTGAATTGTTACTTACCACTCTCAGTGGGGAGGGAGGAAATTAATTGCATTCCAGGCAGAGGGACACATGTATTTTTGTTATATAACCCTCAGCATGCAACTATAGCAAAATGACAATATTTTTGATCTGGAAAACAGCTGGAGTTGTTCACTGTTTTGAACTGCAAAACTGACAGCTTTGAACCATCTGCTCAGACTGTACTCTGATATGTGTGCTAGTAAGTGGTGTATCTCTAGATAATGGATTTCAGGTTTAGAAAGCAGAGTAACATGCTGTGGGGTTTTGCTTGATATTCCACTGTTATCAGTATGGATTTTTACCTTGTTAGGTAGAAGAATATGAAGCTCTATTTAAACTAATACTTGAATCAGTTTGACTCAGGTTTAACTTAACGTGTACCAAGGTCCTTGAAATAGTAAAAATCCTGTATGTCATTTGGTCTTGTAATACATAGAATCCAAGGGCTATATGTACAGCAATTGGTTGTGAGGGATTATTTCAGCAACAATTTAAATTTTGTAGAATTAACAGCCACAGTGGTAAGATGCCGAACTGCCAAGCAAACATAATCATAGACACTGTTCTAGATGTAAATGTGCTGGGACCATTTTGCACCATTGTAAATTACACAAAATAAGATTAATCCTTTTACATCTCAAGTGTTTTTTTCAATCCAGCAAAACTGGAAAAAGAAACAACTGGATTTGAAGTAATCTGAGAAATAATATATTAGCTGGGGAAGGGAAACTAAAATCCAAGCTCTCGAAGTCCATTGCAAAACCCCTGGCAACTTCAGTAGGTCAAGGATTTAAATTTATGTGTTTTTGTAGGGCTACAGACATGAGTAATATGTGGGAGGATAAATTAATCTTTTAGAAGCAAGAGATTAGTATAATTTGAATTAAACAAAAATGTGCTGTGGATTTGTGTTTTGTCCCACCTGAAACAGAAAGCTTTACATGACATACAGGTTGCTAAGTGAAGTGGCATCTTAATTGCCTGATGGCATGTGAATCACCTGTAAGACAGGTGGAACTTGAAGTACTATATGCTAACTAAAGATGTCATTCTTGGTTGTTAAGAAGCCTTTCACAGAATAGGAACACAACCATATGAGGCTTTAGCACATGCCAGGAAATTGCTGAATTTCTTTTAGTGACATTTTGTCAACTTTAATTAAAAATGTTAGAAATTCAGTGAAACATTATTTTGTTACACATCTAGGCTTTTGGCATACAAGGGCAAATTAAACTTACTTTGTAGGTCACACATATTTTAAGAAGTAGTATTACCCTCAAGAGCGTAGAATCATTATTTTGTACGTGGAATTCTTCACCAGGAAAACAAATTTCTGTTTCAAGGAGTAAAGTCAGGGAGAAGCAGCAAAATTTCAGTTGGAGGAAATGCAATACAGTTAAGAACAGTTACTGTTTTTGAGAGCCCTACTGGTGTGTGCCCGAACTCTTGAGGGTTTTAATAAACCTCCATACTGCCACGCACAGTGTGCTGCAAGCTGACCAGTTCTTTAATTTTCCAAGTTTACTATTCCAGTCTAAAAAAAAAATAGTCCTTGATGCTTGGGCAGCCTCCAGAGATATCACATTATGATTTTATTGGAGGACCATCCTAGCAATTGAGAGATACTTTTTTCCTCCGCCTGTATGGGACGACCACATACAACAGCAGCTGATGTCATCTAGAAAAGAGCAGTCCCCAGCTAGATATGAGGGTGCTGAAGGATTTCCCCTGTGATCTGGGTGACATTGGCAGCCCAGGCTTTTCAGCTGCTTTTCCATTTCAATGAGACCAGGATTAGCAAGCGCCAGGTTTTGGACTCCTGATAGATGAGAACAAGTCAAATGGCTCCTGGTTGTTGTTGTTGGTTTTTTTTCCCCCCCCTCTCACTTTCTGCAGGGAAAAGGCAAAGGGGAGAAAACACTGTCTTTGTTTCACCAGTTTTTACCTCACCTTCTCCCTTGATAAGACAGATAAACTTAGGTGGTTTTTCAATGCAGTTCTGTCTAACATATTGATGACCGCATGCCTGCGGAAATAGATGACTACTACTGTCAGAGTGTCCATCTTGCTGAAGGAGCTGAGAGGAAGATCTGGAGATATAGCTGAGGATTAAAAATAAGGAGCTAAAGCAAAAACAGAAACAGAAAGATTATAAAATTTTAAGAAGCAAAAAAGAAATTGTGACATAATGAGGAAAACCCAGGGTGGTACTGACCAGAAGAGGAAAAAACCCTATAAAATTAGTGCAGATGGACAGGGAAAATTAGTATTTAATAAAATGAACAACACTCTATCTTTTAATGATTAAATAGGTTGTGGGGGGGGTTGTTTTTTTGGGGGTCTTTTTTTGTTTTTGTTTTGTTTGTTTTGTTGTTTGTTTGGGGGTTTTTTGGTTGTGGTTTTTTTTTTGTGTGTATGATTTTTTTTGTGTGTGTGTTTGTTGTTGGTTTTTTTAAATGATGGTAAGTTTAAAGCCAAAATTAGAATGTTTCATTACTTTGATTCCTGGACAATATAAAATAAATACTAATACTTTTCTGAGTATTTGGTCCCTTCAACTGAAAAGATGTTGCAAATAATGAGAATGGTAAGTAGACTTCATTATAACCTAAATGACCTTCTGTGGTGTTAAAATGTTGTCAGAACTCAGTTGCCTTGGAAAGAGGCTCTCCTGGAAACACTTCCATTCTTGTGTTTGGCTTAGAAAGTTTGTTGCTATATGGATCTGCACATATGGTTTTCTCCATCACTCATTAAAGGAATAGACAGAGATCTGAAAAGTTGTCACAAACAGTATGTGACATTACATGACTGATATAATCTGAAGTACAAGTAATAGATAATATAGTTATCGATATTGCTGTGAATTACCTAAGCCTTGCAGTATTATTTATCATGTTAAATTTTAAAAAATAAACTGCCAGAGTACATTTCTTTTCTTACTAGTATAACCTAAATCATTATAGAAATATACATCACCAGCATGTTTCTCATGGCATTGTGTTTTCAGTTTTCTTTGTCACTCTTACTTTGCTCATCCCTTTTTTAAATTTAGGTGAGATGCAGAGAATGCAGAGATATCTTTAAAGAAAAAAAAATGCTTGTAGGAATAATACAAAGCAAGGGCACATTACAAAAACACAAAAGTAAGAGGCAGTCAGAATTTCCCATCAAGTGGGAAAATTGTCTGACTCCGCAGAACATAAGGTGGTTTTTGCTGAGTGCAGTGGCAGTACTGCTGGAAGGGATGTACAGCCCAGGAAGGTTGGTTATCTGCTGTGTTTGCAGAATGAAAACAGATCCCAGTCCTCGGTCAAACTTTATTGCAAACAGTGCCAAGCATGGGAGACTTTAAAGCTGAAACATTATTCTTCCTTTCATATAATATAGGAGTGAGTGTTGCTGTTAAGCATTTAATTTGATACTTTGATATTTTAATATATCTACTTACTAATATATTTTATATATAAATGTTATTTTCATTTGTATTATATGTGTAAAGTATATCAAGTTCTTACTCCTACTGGAGCAGAAGCCACATGGAGAAGGGCGTGAAGAGGTAGCTTAGTGTTCACTCAGTGATAATACTGAAGAAGTTTCTGATTTTGAAGGAACCGGGATAAGTTTGTGCTGGGTTGTAAAGAGATCAGCAACATTTGAGATGTGGGCGCAAGCTGTGTCCCTTCAGGAAATTACAGAACCATTCAACCTAACACATTTGGGACCAGTGAGTCTATTGGGAGAGATGTGCAAATGCAATGCTCTCATTAGTATTGAAACATAGTTTCTAAATGTAAAATACATTGACAGGTCAGATTTTGCTTTGTTGATCCATAACATTTTGAAGCTGTTTTTCTTCTCACAGATTAAGGTTTTTGTTGGTTTTTTTTTAGTTGCAGTTAGTGATTACTTTTGATGTTTGAGCTTATTTAAGCAATTGCTGATGGCCTAAGTCTCAATTAATTTAAAACTTGGCACTTGTGTTGATGTTTCACCACCAATGGCATAAGCATTTTGATACTAAGAGTAAATAGAAATCTAAACATACACAGAAGAGATTTTTCCTCTCTTTGGAGGGAGACTCCTTGGATTTGGTAGCAACTAACATAAACGTCACTTTACTTCCCTCACCCTCTGGGACAGAGGGACCTTCCTGAAAGGGAGGTGCAGCAGATGTAAAAGCTCATCAGTTATCTTGATTTTCATAAAATAATGGAGAACTGCTCAAGTGATGAATTTCAATTAGCCAGTCGCAAAAATAGTAGGTGAACTTAAGAGAAACCATGTTAATTAGACACAGAAATGTTTCTGAACCTCCTTCATAGGTCTGTTTTTTAAAGGTTCTGGGACAGGCATTAACTATGGATATAATTAATCCATTAATATAATTAATCATACATGCTTTTAGTCATTTTGTCACATTCATTAGTTCGATAAGAGGCCTCCTGAATCCAGAGAGTCAGATGCAGGATAAATTTGCATTTGGCTTTTGTTCTGTGGCTGTTTTATATGAACTTGGGCAAGCACTTTCTACTATCTAATTTCAAAGGCTTGCATTTTTCCTAATACTCTAGAGATCAATGAATTTGTTTTAGCACTTCTTGAAACTTTATATATTGCTTGCCTTTTAATTTCTACCAGAGCATGACTTGCCTCTAGGTCGAATTCCTCTCCTTGACCTAAATCAGTCTGTTTGTAAAACTGAACGTTTTCCAGTTGATGGATAGATATTCCTCATTTTAAAGGAAGCCACCATATCTATTAGTGTCAGAGAAAAGCAGTCTTGTCTTATTAAGAGTTCCCTTGTCATTATCATGTACTCCCTTGCATAATTTCAGTACCCTGTGGTATCTGATGAGGCTGCCTCAGTTTGTTTGCAGTTTCCTGGCAGCCCTGCTATTACTCAGAGACTTTACAAAACTCTCTGTTGCAATGTCCACACCTTTCCTATTTATAGGGTGCCGGTATGCTAGCAGTTATTCTTACGGAGGTAGGTGGAGAGGTCATGTTCATTCTACAGATCTGGTGCTGCTCAGGGCTATTCTGTAGATGTGCTCAGGCATATTCTGCATAAGGCAGAGCTTGCTGTTAGAGGATATGAAGCTGAAAAATTTTTCTGCTGTTGGACCTGTTATTGAGCAAGTTTTTCCAAATCACTGTATTGCCCTACATTTTGTAAATAATTTTTCCCCATCGAGGTGTTTATGTCTTTCATGTGGCTGTATCAATTTTCTTAATCTTGCTGCCACTTTGCCAAAGCAGGGTGCCTGTAGTCCTACGTCTGTTACTAGCCCTTCCAGACACTGATGTACTCTACTGCTCTTCTTTGAGCTCCCTTGTCTGTGATTGTTCTGGAAATGCAAGACGTGGAAGAAAATGTGCTGTTTTACTGAAGCCACACTCTAGCTTCATGCAGAAGGGATCGAGAGTCTGTGATTCCTTCTTGCTCCCTGTCTGGCCTTACTTTATAGGAAACAACATTTCCATAGCCCATAGCACATTGAGATTTCACATTTAATTTCCTGTACAGTAAGTCTTTGCTTTTTGTCCGTCCTCCCAAAGTATTACTCAGTTCTGTATTAATGACAGTGTTGGTATGAACATGCCAACTACAGCCATAATAAATTTTTCACTGTCTGTCAAAGGGGCAGTGCTTCTCATCCTCCTTCAGCCTGGCTGTATTAAGTCAGATACCTGACCATTTCAGAGTAGGCTTTATGATACACATTTCCAGATGTCCTCATTATAATCTGATTATTCAAACTATAAGTTTAGGATTCTGTGAATGTCACATTACACTCTTGGTAATGGCACCATGAAGACTTTGCCTGTATAATCAAGATGTCTGACTGCAGGCAACTTGATTTTCAGTCCCTATGATACACTTACTGACTTCTGGATTCATTTTCCTGTATCTTGATGGCAAGTGATACGCAGAACTGCTTTGGAGACATGCCAGTGTTTTTCTAACCCCCACATGACATTCACAGGATGTCACATTGTGCAGGAATTGCTTTTAAACCATTACTGAATTCTTGGTGGGTTGGCTGCTTTTTATGGTTCTAATACAACGATTTCACTGGTTTGCAAGAGTCATGTTAACATCTTACTCTTAATTCAGTGAATTAATGCAGATTACTGTTCCTTATGTATATCTAATATCTTTTACCACCTATAAATATAACAGTTATCTAGCCAGAAATCCAGGCTTCATGTGACAAAGGCTCACCAAAAAAAGTCAGGCAATAGTGTTGGTCTCTCGCTCTTCCATGTGAGTCCAACTTGACAAGGCAGGTGGTTACAGAGCTGCCTGCACCAGCACTGAACAGAGGAAGGTGCCTGTATGACACAGGTACCTGCAGAAACAATGACTCAGGTCTTGAAGATTAATAACCAGGTTAACACCCACATGAGCATAAATTAAGGAGTCATGTCTCTCTGCAAATGTGCTCAGGCATTGCATGGAGCTGATGTCTAAGTTATACCCCTTCCAGTGCCAGAGTGGGCACTGAGCCATCTTAAACTGTTACAGAAATTAAAATTGCAGTTGAAGCTAATGCTCACAAATTCTTTAATATATCGTTTTAAAAACAGCAACCTAAAGTAAGAACAAAAATCAACTTTAAGTAGCTTGGAGTAATTTTTAGCTATTTTTAACACAAACTTCTGGGAAGAAAATTATCTGTAAGAGTATGTTCTGGGTATCTGTAATACTGCCCTGGAACTGCTACACATGGACAGAATTGCTTTTCATGTAATTTCAGTCATTTCTAGCAAGTCCTCTCCATACTGGTGTACTAAGTTGTAAAGATCCTAGGTACTTAAAAATATTTTCAGGTGTATTTTGCCATTTCTATTTTGCTGGGTAAACAACTCTTGATTTCTTGAGACAAATCAGGTCATTGATTTGTAGATTCTGTAATGTTAGTTCTAAGACTTTTAAGCTTCATGATACATGGAAGTTCTCAAATGTTGCAGATATTTCTGTGATATTTTCACCTCATTCAGAAGTAGGAAATTTTAGAAACATCAATGATTGCATGATTTTCCAGCCAAATTAGTAAATGCTTATGATGCAACTCATTCAACTAAGCTTTGGAAAAGCAGCCAGAGTAACACTACTTTGCCTGAACCAAACCTCTCATGGTTTGGCTATTACTATTTCTGGATAAACTCCTTTCTATAGGGAATGCTTTTGGAGTAGCTTTCTTATCTCTTTGCTTAGGGTGAATGTATGGCTTAAGAGGAGAAAGCAAGGGAAGCTCATGTCCACGGTAGAGTTTTCTCAGAGTCTGTAGCTGTTCTGTCTTTCTAAATCTGCTTATTGTCCTATTTAGTTTATGGCAGAGGAAAAAGATTTCTTCTTGTAATTTCCATAACCATAAATGGTCACTGAATTTAACAAAAAGGGAGAAATAGATTAGGAAACTCTAATCCTGCTTTATGGCTCCAAATCAAATAATTTGTCTTTCTAAATTTTTTAATTAATTTTATGGAAGGTCATAAAAGGGAAGGTCTAAAAGCATATTCAGTAAAAGCTGCATTTACTTTGAAACCTACTGTCTTTTTGTGCTTCTACCGTTTTTTCAGTGTGAAACAAAGCTGTCAAAATATTTACTTGGGCATTTGGTTCAAACATTCTCATAGGGCAATACTGTACTTAATAGCATCATTAACATGAATACACAAATCCTTTCATCTGACATCTATCATTTACAGGATGATCAGATGAAAAATATGTTACCGGCTAATTAGCCCTGTCTTTAAAGGGATTTTAATTTCTGTTTTTGTTTTACATATTTATCTTCTCCCTGTTATAGTAATATTAATTTTCTTTTCTGTAATACCTATCCTGGTGCATATTGTGATTGTATTTTGAGAAAATAAATAAAAGATATTTTGACACTAATTTATTCACTCTTATTATGATAGCTTTTGAGAAATCGTTATATTACCCTACTTTTCAGATATATTAAACAGTGATGAAGTTTGTGATTCACCAGTCCTTGTACTATCCAGAGGTCTCCTTTCAAGCAAGTGACACAAAGTAAACTAGACGTAACTTTCTTCTCATCTGATCTGGCTCTGTTTTCTTTGGCCCTGTACCAACATTTGGTTCCAACAGACCCTTAAGATTTTTCTCAGTTCCTTATTTTGAAAAAAACGGTTGCATGGATTTTTTTTTTTCTGTGGTGGTATCTCAAGACATTTCCTAAAGGACACTAGCAACTCTACTAGCCTCTGAGTGGCCATGCAATGTACAGATCAATATTCCAAACCCTTCTAGGTACTTGGGAGAGGTTTCTGTCATCTGTGGTTGGGTTCTCCTCGCAGTTCTGATCCTGTATAGTGTTGCTGCACATGACCCGAGCAGCTTTATTACACTTCATTGCTGCTGCTAATAGTAGGAACAACAGTTCCCTAGTTAGTGAGCTGGAGGTTACAGGCAGCACTTTCATTCTTAGTCATATATATAAGCTTTTTCTCCTATATATGATCTTGTATCAGATAAGATTGATGTCTATTAAGATGACTTATTGTCATGTGCTTGAGAAGACTTCCCATGCATTCTTAGTAAATTGGGGTTTTTTTCAAAAGTTTAGTTAGCTTTTTTTTTTTTCAATAATTTTTTTAAGGTTTCTTATATATATGTTTTTCACATATATTTTGTCACAATAATGAACTGTATTACCAGCAGTTAACTGTCATACACTTAAAGTGTTTCTTCAGATAGGGAAAACTAGGTTATGTGTGTAAAGTCCAGAAATATTGGGGTAAAAATAATTAAGGTTTTGTTGACTGATTCTTTTTCCTGTAAAATAGCTTCTTTATTTCCAAACCCAGTTAAGAAAATTTATAACTTTCTTAATGGCTCTCATTTCTAGTAAAATAAAATCTAGTAGAAGTGAATTTTCTTAACAGTTTATTAAATGTAGCCATCAGATATTTCTTGAGCTCCAGCTTTCATCTGTCCATAGCATTGCAAAAGATGTTGCAATTGAATTAAGGAGCCTTTAATTTATTATTTAATCTGAAATTACTTTTAAAAACCTTGTGAAATATATTTGGGAGGTTCAGAAGCAGAAGTCTTTAACAACAGGCCAGTTTGCTTCAGGACTGTATTGTGACAGTACCTAGACACTTTCATTGCTCACTGGAGTTGTGAGTGCTCAACAATTCATACAATCTCTTTTTCCATTTGTCTTGAGGAAAAATTGTACACTGTGCAGGTCAAATAAAACCAGAATCATTACAATTACACATTTCACATATGAGTATTACATCAAACTACGTCTTGATATTTTTAAGCTAAAAGCAGATTGCAAGGATTATTTCTTTTAAGAAAATTTTGTTTGCAGTGAGGCTTTGTTGAAAGAACATGAAGCTTTGATAGCTTTTTCCTCCCAGCCTCTGAAGTCTGCTCTCCCCTGGCTCTCCAATCTCCTTGCCTACATCCTGGCACCCACCCCAGGCATCCCATCCTTAAACCATCTTATGAAGGCATTTTATACTCATCTTCTTCCATTCAGACTATGTTCTTGACATGACAGAAATGCAAAAGGAAGGTTTTATGTTTTCTCTGTGTCATAAAATTTAGATCTAGGAGAACTAACACTGCTGCTCACATCCTCAAACACATTCAAACTATTCATCCAATGCCCAAATACTCACAATGGTGGTGAGTAGTTTTGTAGCTCTAAGGAATCATTTAGTCTAGTCAGCCAAAGCCAAAATTGAAATTTAAAATGCAGTTAGCAATGATTATTAATCAATTAGCTCCAGGGAGCTGTCAAGGTTTCCTAGCCTAGAATAACAAGCAGTATTTCCTATATAATAAAACTGATCCTTCATAAAACTCGTCTCCTGCTTCACACATTTATTAATATGATGATGCCCAAAAAGGTATCAGTAATTACTTTTATATAAATAAAATTTAATTGGAATGAGAGCCATCTGCAGGAAGCAGTAACTGGCAGATCAGTTTCTCTAAGCATAGATTACTTAAAATCTTAGCAGTCCCATGCATATTACAGGCTATTAGAAGAGGGAAATCTGATACTGTCCTGAATACTGTAGTGCAACAGCAGATTTTATTATGCAGTGAGAGATGCCTGAACATCAGCTAAATCAGGAAAATGCGAGTGGGCTGTCAAATGCTGTATGCTTTTCATATTTTCATTGGCTCATCCCTTTCTAGAACTCTTCTGCAAAAAGAAGAGTAAATCATTCTGTAAGGTTACAATTTAGGAGATTGAAATAGCCAGGGCTCTGCAACACTCTCCTTCTGTGTCTCCTGTACATGCATGAATATGCATGCATGAATATGAATGTAGATAAAGTATGTCCACATTGGGATGTAAAAAATGCCAGGGATGGTTGATGGGGTCTTTTTTTGTTGTGTAGGGGTTTTTTTCGTTTTTTTTTGTTTGTTTGTTATATGTAATATAGTACCCTTTCAGATGCACTATAAAAGCCACCTGTGTGATGCGTTATTAGAAGAGAGCTGCATGGGGCTTCCTGCAACAATAATGAGCTATGTCTAATTAGCCAGCAATAAAAATACTTGGATTTTCTTTACTAAAAAAAAAAAAAAAAGCCTACAAAAGTAATTTCTGCAACAGTGCATCTAGGGCTGGCATCCAAATTCATAAATATCTGACTGTCCAGAACTCACTTAACTAAAGGGGGTAGGTAGGAATTTCACAATCCAAGATGTCTTCTATACATTTACACTACTTCATCACCAGAATAAGCCAATGCTGTTTGATCTCTTCTATTATTCTTTTCTTCTTTGAGATGCTAGTGGGGAGAACATTTAAAAGTTTTAAAAGCTGATTTAAAATTAAGAAACAAAACAAAGAAAATGAACGACTGGTTGCAACTCAGCTTGAATTCATGTCTTGGCAGTATTCTGTACCACATTTGGGACATTATGTGGTGTGATGATAAGGCAGAAGAGAAGTAACCATATTTGTTTTCTTTGGGTCTGGTAGCATATTCCTCATCTGATAATCAGAAAGCATTTATATAAATGGATTGTTGCCAACTGCTGAAGATGGTTTTACTTGCAGCTGGCTTCTTACATGATTTTCATCTAGACTATGGGGCCATCTTTATCTCCCTGTACCCCCCAGGACGTTCTTCATGGGAGGGAAGCTTAACAGTTGTTTTCATTTTCCCTTTCCCTTATTTCTGATCTGGTCATCAGTATGACCAGAATTAAGTGCAAGAAAAGATGGACATCTGGAGAGGAGATGGGACTTGAGCACAGCATTAGGATAGCACTGAGTTGTATATTCCTTGCAGGAGAAGAACAGATTGGCTATGAAGGGCTCAAATTCTATTTTTTATACTTCTCTGATAATTTTACTCCTGCTTTGTCTTCTTTCTATAAATGTATGTAAAATTAAAAGCACATTTAGCTAATTATATATTAATATTAGGTGTGGGCTTTCAAGCCTACTGCTGGCCTTTTTATTATTAGTGAAAAGAATAGAAAGTTCTGAGCACATTATTACTGCTGTTTTCTTTTTCAGACCCAATGCATTTTTGCTGCAGGCACACTAATACCCATACCAGCAGCTAAATAACTGTACTAAAAAAAAACAACTAAAAAAACAAACAAACAAACAAAACCTGTACAGTTGGGTTTTTTTTTCTCAATGGGATTGGGCATTTGTAGGTACATTGGCCGCTATGAGAAGTTGATACCCTATGTGGGTAAGATACCCTAAGTGTATTGTACTATTTAGAAGAGACAGGAGCTCTACTGATGACTTGATGTATGCTTTTGAGGCACTGTTACAATTTTCTGGATCCACTTTCAACTTATCATGTGTCTCATCTGTTTATACTTGAAGCTCTTCAAGGGAGCATCTCATGTTGTGTTTGAACAGTGTCTGTATTGGGAGAGGAAGGGGATTTCTAGCTTGGCTGAAGCTTCAGGCTGCAAATGTAATATAAAACATTACAAACGATGGCAAGATGACATACAAAAGGTACTCTTTGATAAATGTTTTATGTAGATTTAATCAAAGCATTGCTTTTAAGACACAAAGGCCCTTTTTCTTTATAAATACTTTCTAAGAAAATTCTGTGACCTGTATAGTTTGCTATATATACACAATCAGATGCAATCTGTCCCTATATTGGTCATCAGGTAAAAAATGGGACACTAAATAGCACATTTTTTTCTTCCTGCATGTATGATTCCTATGTGCTAGGTTTGAGGGTTTTTTTTTAAAGGCAAAAATAAACGTTTCCTCCCCTCGCCTTTTCACAAGTTTTAGCCAATATGCTGTGTCTAAACCAGATGGAAGAATATATTAAAAAATTGTTTTTAAACCACAGATTAAGAAATGGTGCCAGGATCTTCAACCAAAAATGTGGCACTGATTCTAAAATCTGTTGACAATTTTAGAAAGTTTTCTTCTGGCAAAAGAGCTCCTTTAGTGCCTCTTCCAGGAAAATAAGGAAAACCTTTATCTGGGTCATAATGTAATTAGATTCCAAACTGGATTTGAGAATAATGCTTGCAGAATCCCAGAACGTTACAAGATGTAAGGGACCTCAAGAGATCATCTAGTCCAACCCCACTGCCAGAGCAGGATCACCTAGACCAGATCACATGGGAACATGCCTAGGCAGGTTTTGAATGTCTCCAGGAGACTCCACAACCTCCCTGGGCAGCCTGTTCTAGTGCTCTGCCACCCTCAGTATGAAAAAGTTTCTCCTTATGTTTACATGGAACCTCCTATGTTCCAGCTTGCAACCATTGCCCCTTGTCCTATTCTAAATATATTAACTTTATCCAGGAATTGGAAGTTGTTGCCACAGATCATTGTGTCTAAGATGTTAACTAGAGCCATTACAGTCAAGTCTTCAAGAATCATTTGACATGTAAATTTTTGATTTTTTTTTTTCCAAATGAGGAAAATTAGCATCGCACATACTTGAAATGCTATTCCCTTTTATCTTGCATTGAGTACTAATGCTCATTGCAAGGCAGCTTACTGGACATGCAGCTGTTGACAAAGACAGACATTCAAAAAACTCTCCATAAAAGTAATTTCATTTTAAATGTCCCTGAGAGAAACAGATGAAATTTGGAATACCTCAAATAAAAGTAAACATTTTTACATTTCCCTTTAAATAATTGTATGAGTTATAACTGGACAAAAATTTATTATTCCTACTTCTCTACATGCACTATAGGGCATATATAAAACTTCCACATCCATATTTTTTTTTTTATATATCCATATGAATCTTCCATCCATAATATATCTCTTTTCCCACAAGATCGAGTTTATACCAAATTTCAGCTCTCTCCACACTGCTTCCATGTCTCCAGGGAACTTCCCTAAGGTGATGGGTTCCCATGCTCACCTGTTAGCCATATGTGGTGTTACTGACTGGGTAACAGTGTTCAGAGTTCCCAAATTTGGGCCTTGAAGGGCAGTGAGCTTGCCTTAAACATCAGTGCAGGGTATTTTAAAGTCACTGCTATTGTTTATATTGCCTTGTGAAATAAAACAGCAAAATGCTTGAGTGCCAAGTGCTTGAGAAAGGCTTAAAAAAAGAGGTATCTTTAAGGAGATTTTTGAGTGTGGTTGTTCTTTATTGAGGAAGCACTTGTTATCCACATTTTACTGATAGGGCAGTGAGTGCAGAAATTATGCCTTCTGCACTGTTTGTGGAGTACTTGGGGAATAACCTTTTTAACTTGATTCCTCCAAGCCTTAATCATCTGCCATAAGTTTTGTTCACCCTTCTGTGTGGGGCATGTAGAAGAACGTAAATGATCCTTAAAGATGGGTTTCAGAGTGATGAATAACTGAGTGTATCAAAACAGAATAGTACTCAGATAAATGAGATTAGAAGAATGTGATGACTTTTTCTATAGTGTTATAGTAGCTGCTTTTAGTTTTCAGTAGATCTTTTCAATGAAGCATTGAATGTGGTGTAATGGACTAGACCAGCGGCTCTTTCCCTCCTTTGAGGTTCAGTGAAGAGAGTAAGGCATTAGGGTCTTCAGGGGTAAATCACAGGAGAGCAAGAAGAGGCTTCACTCTGACCTGGTCCTTAGGGATGGAAAAATCTTTCAAATGAGTTCTGTGTGGCTAAGTCTGGGCTGTATGCTGGAGAAATCTAAGCATGTGTCTGTTTGTCTTTCTGGTTTCTTGAGACTTGTCTCCTACCCAATAATCTTTTCAAGTTGATTGAGTAAAATAATTGGTTCTCAGCACAGTTCTTTTCTACACGTAGGAAATTATTTAAGAATTGGGACAGTAGTGTTTTGTCCTGGCCAATAGTCTAATGAGATGCATTGTGTTGTCTTCCTGAATCCAATTTGTAACAATAATGGTTTTTCTTCTCTTACTGTGTTCCTGGAACCAATTCCAGTACTCTCCCTTTCCCTTCTTCTCCTACCAGGACATCCCAGAAAGTGCTCTCCCCTACACTCTACCAGGGTTCTGTTTGCCTACTTATGTTTTGGAAACAGATTTGTGTGACATTAATGTGGAGACTAAAAGTAATTTATGAGGTAGACCAGTGAGCATCTTGGGCAGTTTTTCAGTTTTTCTACATGAAACTCTTATGCTAAAAACAAAAAAGCCCAAATGTAAAATTCCTTAAACTATTTGATTAACTAGGTATGAGGGGGAAGGGGGGAAATGCCTGTCCTTTGGAGAGTGGGCTAGAGACTGTTGAGAGGTGTTGTGCCATCCCCATTGCTACCTCA
>JAOEGS010008527.1:56563-84192 GCA_025447755.1 Corythornis vintsioides | reverse complement strand
CTTGGTCTAGGTGATCCTGCTCTGGTGGGGGGGTTGGACTAGATGATCTTCTAGGTCCCTTCCAACCCCTAATATCTATGAATTAATGAATCTATGAATCTATGATTAATTTTCTCTGTAGCTTCAATTTCAGAGCCGTTCAGGAAGATCACTTACACAAACACAAAAGTTCTCTTTAACTAAAGTCAATCAATGTGTTTTTTCAATGAGCTTGAGCTCATAAGAGACATTCAAACAACTGTGTAAAAAAGACATTTAGTGTTTGTACAATATATAAAAATCAGCCTGAGGAATACTGGAAAAATACGTATTTTACACATGTGTATTTATCATTCAAGTCTATAGTTTCTATTAGATCTAGACATTAGATACTTGTCTACTAAATTAATTGTTATTTGGTTATGTGGAAGAGGTTGTGACTGTCTGTAAAAAGGTTTTTTTAAACTGATGTAGGTGGTCTATATATTTACTTGCTCAAAGGAAGAGCCTTTTCTACTGCTGTAGTATGTCAAGGAAGCTTATCTGCATATAAACAGGAAAATGAGACCTCTCTTGTATTACAATGCTTTAACTTTTAAGTTTAAAAGTTGAGCATTTCTAAAAATGTACTAATTATGTCATTCTGATAAAAGGAGATAGCCCTCTAATTTTGTCAGAGTGATACTTTCCATAGGTTTTTAAGCTGTCATAGCAGTAGGGAAAAAAAAGGGTGTCATAGTAATCACTGGAAAACTTTTATTTTAATAACTGTTGGGGGGGGTCCAATTACAGGCAGCAACTGCTACATTATCTGTCTTAAAGACTGTGCATCCATTATCATGAGTGTTTTACCCACAGTTTGATAGGAATTAGGGTCAAGAGAAGGACTATTTTCCTGAAGGGGGAGAAATGGGATTTGATACTATTTTCTGAATATAAGCGTACATCCACAGTATGTTAAGGAAAAAACTGCTTGTTTTTTTTTACCATACTCATTTAACAATTGATTCTAATAGGACAGAACACAAACCAAAAGAAACCGTTCGTGAGGCCTCATGCTATAATGGCCACAAGTGTACTTTCTGCAGTTAATTATGTTAAAGTACTTGTTTATATTAATTATTATGGTGTATATAGAGTAAAACCTTTCAGGAAGACTAGATGAAACTTTTGTTTGTTTCTACAAGAGAATTCCCTAGACTGAAAGTCAATGTGGAAGCTTAGAAGCAGGAGTATTATTGTTTGTCTTAACCAGTAGAAGAGAGCTTATGGGTTCGGTAATAGGCTAATAAGAGCAATTAACCTCATAGTTCACTTATTTGTTGTTTATAAACTAGGTAATAAAAGTATTTTAACATCTTATGGCTTTATAGGAATTTTGTGAAATCATGCTTTATTTTTCAATGTAATGCTTAACAGTTCTCAGGTAAGAGCTGAAGTCATGGAAACAAAATAGAGAATAAAATATTCAGAGTACTGTGCAGTATATCTAACCAGTGAATATATATGAAAATGTATATTTATAGGGTAGCTTGAAGAAATAAAAACATATGTTGAAGGTTTTCATTATGAGAGGACTGTTTTCACAGGATGCGGTCACAGATCTGTCATTCAGCTTGTTTTTGTCACCTTGCAAATATTATCATATAAAGTGTTTCCAGGCGTATTTAATGTAAAAAAGATTTTTTAACTTACCTTCTTCTTAGTGCTCTGTAAATAGACAGTACCTCTTACATTACAACATCTTCTAAATGTTCAGCTGGAGGGAACTCAGAATTGTTTTCTTTCAACAACAAGAACTATCATCATCATATTTTGGTTTGTTGGTTTTTATTTGGTTTTATTTTTTGAAAGATTTCTAGAAATTTTCAGTTCCTGCAAAAGTTCCAGTGTCTTAGGTAGAAGCTACTGCATTTGCCTGGCAAACATAAAAAAATGGGTATAAATGAGCAAGTATCTTGCCACACAGGCTGCACCCACAAGAAAAACCCTTTTGACTTCACTCTCTGTCAGCTTTTCACATGACAGGTGTTATCATTTGACAGTCAGTGTGGTCCAGTTGGGCACCTTGCTGGTATAGCCAAGGCTTGAATGATCTGTATTTTACAAGTACTTTGTAGATTGGTGGTGATGGGAGAAGGATGGTTTCCCCATATTTTTTTTTTTTTTAATTTGGTTTCATAACTTTTGGCCGTCAGCTTTTGGGCTTCTGCTTTTACACAATATTTGTTTGCAAACTTTTGTCTATTTATTGACCATTTCCCAAAATGAGAGACCTCTAAATCAGTTCATTTATGGATATAATCTTTTATATGCTCAAATTATATGTTTGTGATTATTGCTTTTTTGTCCTGTTTTTCTGTTATTTGTCTGATCTTTACCTTATAGGCTTATTACATACATTTTAATTATGTTTAGCAAGTGATAATCTTAATGAGTTGTTGCTGCTTTTTCTTTATGCTGAATTTGAAAGTCAAGATAAGTTTTGTTTTTTTTCTTTTGGGTTTTTCAGGAGAGACTTCCATGAAACTCTTCTGTACCAATTTGTTGTCTTGTTTTTTTCTCTTTCATTGAACTGACTGAACAATGTATTTTCTGGTGCATCATTCACCGAACCTGAGGATTCTTTTGCTTTATTAGACTTGACAGTTTTTAAACAAAACTAATTCTAATATCCAGCTGTTTTTTCAATTGATTTCTGTGCTCTCTGTTGCAGTGTAAAACAAGCTGGAACATTAAAGGCATCTTTCATGCCACTCTCTGGAGACTTGTTTTTCTTTAGAGAAAAATCAAATAAGTGAAAACTTTCTGTTTTTTCTTGTAATTTTTTTTTAATCTTTAAGCATTATTTCAGTGTACATATGAAGCTAATTTTCAAGTACATAAAGCAATCTTCATTTTATAGAGATAATTGCTAGTTTGCTTTTTTGTTGATAGAAATAAATCTGTCTTTCTTTATCTAAACCAGAATATATCATGTTCAGGATGTATATAAATGTACCATTTTAACCCAGCTAAAATTTTGCATATTTAAAATTCGTTTGCTAAACCGTCAATGAACATTTGCACTTAGTAATAATTTTTCTACCCATTCACTTTTAACAGTATTGAATCAGCCTAAAGTTTTGAGCTAAATATTGGAATCAGATTTCTATTGAGAGTTGGACATAAAAAGCATTTCTCTATCCTATATATGTCAATATTTAAGTCACACCTTTAGACAAATCCAAGCTTTAAAACATAGGCTGAATTTTCTCTGCTCTTAGAACAGTCATGTCTGATGGGTTCCAGTCATTGTTGAGGTGGCCAAGGAGCATTACTCTCTCCTTCCAGTCCTATGAAGGCTTAATTTCATATTAAATTCAGTTCATTGTGAGATACCAGCTTTCTGACACCCAAATTTGATTCCTCATCTATGCCAACTCCCCAGATACTCAGGTATCCTTGCAGCTGGAGTAAGGATTTGGGTATTGCTTAGTTAATAGGGGGTCACATAAGGGCAATGACTTCTTATAAAGGGCTGGTCAAAGCAAAGTAGTGGAACTTGATTTTTAACTTAAAGGAATCAGTGCTTTCTCATGAAAATTTATAACATTCTTGGCCATAGTATCTTCCTATAATCTTTTCACTTCTTGCATGAAAGCCAGGTAGTCGTTGTAGGAAAAACATTATGAATAATAAATGTTTTGATCACACAGTATTTTATATAAGCTTTTTTTTTTTTTTTCCTTTTACTACAGCTGGTCTGAAAACCCAGAAGAATGGAAGTTTCAAAAGACAAGGCAAACCTGGCTTCTCTTGCACATGTATGATAAAGAGAAGGTTTGTAATCACACTGCTTTTTCTGAGTACAAATGTGATTCAAAGTTTTATACATTAGTTGTACCTATTCTTTATCAACCAAAAGTTGCTAGTACTAGACATGTACTTTTCTAATAATTAAAAAAAAAATGTATAGATCAATCACTTTTTTTAAAATCAAAGTGCTGATCAATTTTAATCCATTCTCCTGTGTGTGGTAGATTTTTATACTTGATATATATCAAGCACAAATAGAGCAGAATCGTGTTTTATATAAATCTGGGACTTAATGACAATTTGAGTCATATCTCTAATTTGAATTTAAGAATGTGGAACCCAATAATGTAAACCACAATTCTCATATTGCTTCAGATATCTCTGGCTCCATGTAAGATGTACAGCCATATTGCCAAGCTGTTAAAATAGCTTTCTCATTGAATAGATGTTAAACCCAATGGTGATTGGAAAAGCATAAAGTAAAACCAGAAGCTGGGCTTGCATAATTACTGAAATCCGTTCATTTAATATCTTGAAAATCAGCACAGATTGAATTTCCAATAAGCATCTGACAGTCGTGGTATTGAATGGGGGTTTCAGGTTGATCATTTTGTTGTGTAATAGAACAGACATTGGGCTGTTTGCACAGCACTTTACTTATTGATTCATTAATTGACATTGTTCGTTTTTGCTGATTATTTTTTTGTGGGAAGTTAAGTGTTTAAGTGTACAGGTCTTCCTGACCCAAATTACTCAGAAGCTCTTAAGCCAATCACTTCACATAGGGTGTTACCTTGTGATTAAAAATACTTTTAGAAAAGCAGATAACTAAAAGCAGAATTTCATGAAGGCAAAGATATTAATGCAGTGTAATACTTCTAAAAAGATCAGTTGCAGAATACAAATGTGATTGTTTGTATTTAGGCCATTTGCATTATCTTCTGTATTTACATTTCTCCTTTAAAAGTCCTTATCAACCTTTCAAAATCAATGTAGCTTCTTTAAAGCTACCTAGATATTGTTTTACTGGTGGAAAGATGTTTTTACTTTTTTGCCTGTTTGCTTTGGGTTTTGTGTTGAAATATACTGGGAAATAATTAACTATTAACATTTATTTATTAACAAATAAGCAATATTTGTTTTATATGTTAAAACACAACTTAACTCTTTATTTCTCAACACTGAAATGAAACTTCCATTTTAATTTTTTTTTTTTTAATGATGGAAGTGCCATGATTTATTTTAGTTCATATATTTTGTAGCTTAATAAGCAGAGATGCATTAAGTATGAGCTTTAGATAATGACCAACATCTGCATCCAGATTCAATAAAGTTAGTAGAACTGCTCAAGTGCTTGTAATTAAGCATATAATGAAGTCTTTCACTTAATCAGGACTGCAGGGAGGGCAGACCAGCTTCTTTTGAATATTTTTTCATATAAAAATTCATCTTCCTGTCCAGGACAGAGTAAAATCTGTTGGATATCCAAGCATGATTAAAATATAAAATGAGATATGAGTTTGCTTCCTTCCACAGAGACATCTTTGATCTCATGGTGTCACTTGGATGCCTACTGAAAAGCCATGAAAAGGAGAGAATTGAGTTTCCTGTACTGATAAGCCTTGTTCTGTAAGAATTAAATTGACATTTTGAAGTCCTTTGCATCATAAGGGTTTTTTTTAAAGTCATGTTATCCATCTGGTAGTTGGCTCAGAGGTGCCAAGCCAAGCCTGTATACCTACAGTGTATATACTTTTTCAAGCTCCAGTATAAAAATCACTAGATCATTTGTTGCTCTTTGTCATCTGGCACAGTATTTTTAGAAAGTAACTATATCAGCTGTCTTCAGCTTCTGGACTACAAGGCCCTTGAGGGATTTCTGAAACTTATTCAGAATGTAACTCCGAAAAACAAGCTTGACGGCAGCAAGCTGAAGTTCTCTGTCCAGATACCTGTATTTGCTTTGAAAAATATATGGGCATCTGCAAGTCTAAAAAGTCTGAAACCTTTTGAGTTACAGAATGTACTTTAAAAGTGATAACTGTTCTTTTCCTGTTACTGTTTTGTAGTGTTTCCCCCTTTTTCCCCCCTGCCGGTAATGATTTCACCTTGGGCTATTTCCATATTAGTTCCAGTGCACATTAGCTCCTTAGAACAGAGGCAAGGGTAGTGCATGAGAGAGAAAAAGAAACAAGAGAAAGGTCGAAATAGTTTATCAAAAGAATAATAATAATAAAATGCCATAAATATAATTTCCAGTTGCCAGAGACATGGGGGGAGATCTTGATACCTGATTTCAAGCCAGCCAAAAAGTTGATTTTAGGATTGTGGAGGAGGAATGTGTTCCTCCTTGTAAAACCTTGCCAAGAGTTCCTGAAATTGCAGTTCTTAAGCTACTGTATTTGAAGAATCAAATTTGGATTTTTGTAAATTTTAGCTGGCACTTTCTACATTCCAGTCCTTCCTGTGACCCTGTTGCATATGTAAGTTAGGACATAGGATGTTATCTTGACTACATGGTACTGTATTGTAAGCTCTGGCTGGAGCCTACATGTATCCGCATGTCTGTCTGCACTCTTAGTATTTCTGTGTTTAGAGTAGGCTTCTAATTGCCCCTTCAAGCGCTTTACTTAAATGATATAATAATAACAATTCCACAGAGTGAGGTATGACTATACCATGAGGTCTGAGAATAAGATGTATAAATCAGATAAACTGACTAAAATTTAAAACCTAGAAATATTATCAAGCTTTAAAAGCCGGTACTGAGCATCTGCATTAAAGGAGCTCTGTCATGCTGAAATTGTTTCTGTCTGAAAGTTTTTTGTCTATTGTTAGTACCAGTTTACTGTGAATAAAAAGATTTTTAAAATATAGACAGTTTGCATTATGTTTAAACATGCTTGATTTGTATATTATAGCAACATGTCATACATTTCACTGTCAATGTGATATTAATATATATATTAATCTGTATTGTTTCTTTAAATCAGGAGTGTTTGTGTGAAGAATTTCAAGGTTTTCCATAGTGTATAAATTATGAGGCTGAATGAAGACTTTAGTTTTGATTTATTACTTTGTAATATCCCTGATTGGTGAAGGCAGTCTTGGAATATTCTTTCTTCCTCTTCTTTTGGAGTGATAGAAGTTCTAGTGATCAAAGTTATGCTGCCAAATGTCAATGAAGAAATAAGTTGTAAATTATGTATCTGTTGAAGCTCTGTCTTCTCTGAAATGTTGATACTTTGCAGGATTGAAACAGCTCTAGTATAATTAGTCTCCAATGCTTTAAATACTTACGTATGTGTTTAACTTGACTCACGCCTAGTATGCTTTTTAAAGTTATATGTATAAAAAAGATGGAGAAAAATATTTGCAAGATTAGGTCATTTTAACATCTCCTGATTCACAGCAAAAGCATTCTCTTCTTGGCTGGAACCTGTTCCACAGATATACAACATAATGTTAAGACACCCTTCAACATAGATCTGTTCACCTAATGCTTTTGAAAATGCATAGGTTTGAAATACCTAATAAATAACTAAAAAGTCTTAGCTAGCTTATTTCCAATATTATTAAATGTAATGATCATTTAAAATGTATGTTGTACCAGGTAAGCTAAAATTTAACTTAATTGAACTAGTTAATTAGAAAAGGAGTGAAATGGGGGTAATGCAACTCCAGATGACTAAACTGCTTTTAATGTTAGACATGTTAGTAGAGCCTATCAGTTTTAGTCAGAATGATTTAAAAATTATTTCCATATGTCAGAATTCAATTTGTTTTTCAAACTAAATTCTATAAGCATTCTCTCAAAGTGTTTGATGGTGGGTGGTAGCTCATCTTACCAAACAAATAATTTGTGTTGGGGCAATGGTAATTCTAGCAAAATTCTTCCCTCAGACATATGCATGCAATTCTGACTGAATTTATTAAGGTTTGCATACATGTTTCAAGAAGTAGGATTTGGCTGGTGGTTTTGGCTTTTTTTTTTTTTTTCTTCCAACCACCCTCACAGCCTCGAGTTCACTGTCAGGGATCGTTTGCATTTGCTGATCAGCATTTGCACATATGCTTAGTATTTCCTCTCAGATGCTTTGCCCATCGGAGCACATGAGCTCACCACGGTCTATCCTTCCCAGCAGCTTGAAACTTGGCAAGAATTTCTTCTACTCAGAGGTGGGCGCTGGCAAATGCAAAAGCCCATGTGGTTCTCCTAATTATCATTCAGGTGATGGTTTGGCATGATTGTGAATGGATGTTGAGTGAGAAGAAAATAAAACTTCTTCCTTGTTTTTTCCTTTAAAGGTTCCAGACAAGTATTTCACCATTTTACTGGATTATCTGCAAGGGCTTCAAGGTGGTGCACGAAGCATAACTGTGCAGAAAGCAGAAGCTTTTATGAAGGAATTTGATGGTTCCAATGCAGAAGACCCAAACCTGTTGGAGAAGTGTGAGCGCATACGACAAGTTTTACAACTGCTGTCCTGAGAGCATTTTTGTGTCTTAATGATTGTCTTGTGGAAAGGAGGATAGGATGTCATATACAGTGACTATAAATTAATTGGGAAGATGTATTTTTATAGTAAGAATCCCAATACTAAATTTTCATATTTTGCACCTGTATTTTTATCCAGTAGCAAATATTTATCACGTTTAAAGGTGATGAAATAAAAATATTTGTTCTACATACATACTATTAAAAATAATCTCATTTCATATCTTTGGAAAACTAAACCTCTCTTTCTTGTAAGTTTTTCTCCACCTCCTCCTGTAATTACTATTAAATAATAGGAACTTTGCAGTTCTTAATAAGAAGATGTGTAAAGACGCAACAAAAAGCCTGGAGGGTCTTTTACAATGGCAGCTTTTAAAATGAGCATACAGTACAGTGCTTGCTCAGCCAGCTGTAATCTATCACATTCAGCTTTAGAAGTATGTCATTTGGATCTGGAGAAGATAATTTTCAGTCGGTTGAACATGGGTTGTATAACAAAGTTGCTTATTAGTACTTCACATGGTGCTCTGGGGATACCATCAGCTTTGTTAGTTTTCCTTTTATATTTTAAAGATTTCAGTGCATTATGGCAATTGTTTAGATATTCAGATAATGCACAGGTGGGAACAGATAAAATCCTTTGACTCTTTGTAGTGAAATCATCTATGCCTAAATTTACCCTATGATGTGAAGTGCTGCGCTGCAAGGTTTTATATCCAGCCTGCCAAAATTGCATTTTCGTCTTTCTCTTGTAATTGGTGTCAAAAGAGTTAATTTGCTTTCACATGGGATATTTGTCTCCTAGGAGTGTGCTGAAAATGAGGCTTTCAAGTAAAAATGAAGGACATTAATTACTCACAAGTTGAATGATTGGCTTATTTAATAACACTTCTGTTCAGACAGTGTTCTTGACCCGATTCTTTAATGTTACTGCAAACTTTTTTAAAAATTTATTAATAACAACTATATGAAATGTGTAGTGCTGTAGAAGAGTGTCTGTCTTTGGGAATTATGACTTTAATTTGGATAGGGGAAGGAGGGGAGAACTATGGATATGCAGGCCTAATTTTTCAATAAGAAGCACTGAGTAGCTTTGACAGCCTTCACTGTCATGGATAACTACAAATCTTTAAAAGTATGAAATATATTACTATTACCAAATAACAGGCTTTCTGGCTTTTTGACAATGATGTTTGCAGCCTAAATAAATAAATAAATAAATACAGGCCGGCATGCCCTGCTCTAACACAGTAACAGTGGTGAGCAGAATTCAACAGCAGTGTCCAGCCCCTGCGCTGAGCTGAAGATGGTTCAGCAACAGCTGAAGTGCTGTTCCTGTACTGTGGAGTGACACTGGGATCGATCTGCACAGGATACGTGTGGCATCAAAGCCATTTTGAGTCCCAAAGATAGATAAAACTGATTGTCTGGGGTAAAGGTTGTTGAAAACGGTCTGTAATAAAAAGAAGTGATACTGACATTTAGTAAATTCTTAAAAGATCGTTGGATATTATATTTTACATCTGCAAATATGCAGCTGGGAAAAACTGCTGCTGCTCCAAGGAGAAGATGATACTTTTCTCTTTCCATCAGGAAAAACAGGAGTTTCTCAGGGATGTTTTCAAAGTCTTTTTGAAACTTCTTTGGTGTCAGAGAAGCATTAGTGTTCTCCCTTAAGATATTTGAAAATTGCCACTTTTGATTTCTCTATCACACAAAGATAAGGGTCCTCATTGTGCACTTAATATACCTTGTAGCTTAAAAGCTACAATCATATTGTGACTATGTTAGAAGAGACTTGTGAAAAAGATTATAAAGGTAAGGTCTGGACAAAAAGATGTGAACGTTTAATGATTTTGATGGATTTGGTGAGATTTGCCTTTCATGGGCCTTGGTTCTGACCATGTGCAAATGTTGACAAATCTGTGACAACAGAGGCTTTGAAGATCAAGAGTGACATATTTCTTTTTATTTAAATTAATATTAAAAGTACATAGGGCCTGCCAATCTGGAGTCCATGTGAATAATAACATTAGAAAAAACCAGATCCTCTTACCAGTGCTGTGATTAAAAAAAAAAAAAAAAAAAAAAAAAAAAGATGGTTTGCCTATTCCAGCTGTCTCTTAATATTTAAAATAAGTGTGAGGATGCATAAGCCCAAATACTAGACTGTGCAATCACACCTAATCACTCCATCCCAAATGTTAGTGAAGAATACCTTTCCAGACTAATTACACCAGACACCTCAACTCCCTCTCAGTGAAGCAGATCCAATTTTTCTCTTAAACACGTGTCCTCTGCGAGTGAGGTCCTGCTCTGCTCTCCTCTTCCTGAGCTGCAGTTCCAGCTTTCCCATCAGTGCTACTAATTACTGGGTGAAGGACATTGTCTTTGGCCTCTGCTTCTTGCAGTTAGGGAAAATTCAGATGTTAAAAACAAAGGAAATTGTTGCTATGGTTGTGTTTGTTAGAGAAAGCAAAGTATGGTGTTTTCTGCCAAATATCTCCTAGTGTACGGTACTGTTCAATGGTCAGTGGTGTCTTGAACTTCGATAAAAGGCTTATAAAACTTGCTCTTTAAATTGTATATTTATATTTCTGGGTTTCAAAGCCCAATACGTGATATTTTAGGTGTTGTCCTATACTCAGTGTTGTAGAGCAAATAGGAAAAGACACTTAATTGCATTTTTTGCTTCTTTACTTTGCCCCTTTCTTTAAGAAACTTTAATTGGTTGACAATCAAGTCATCTTCAAAACATGTGAAATGCAAAACCAAACATACTTTGGGGAGATGTATATTGCTAAAGACAAGATTGTGAGGACCCAGACAGCTTGCCCAGCATAGCGTGCAAATGCAGTAACATCTCTCGCAATCAAATTCTGTCATTTCCATATGCTGGCCAGCAGGCCAGCTTCAGTTTCCTGCTCAGGGCATTTTAATCTAGGTATTTACATTGTGTGATACATAAGTATAGGAATCTTTCCACCATGATATATTTTAATTTATGTATTTTCAATTATTAAGTGTATAATCAGTTACTGAATTCCCATAGCTGATAAAAGCTGTACAGGAAGGTACAATCTGGCACTTCATTCACTTTGTTTTGTCATTTGATCACATGGGATTTTCAGATCTCAGCATTGCTTATATCCTAGCCAATCGTGTGCCTACAGATAGGACAAAATGTGTTTCTAGCCCCATTTAAATCAGTCTGCTGTATTAATAAAAATTGCATCCAAGGCTTGGAGTAACAGTGTCTACAGACTGACAAATTACATCTTCATATGGCTACTCCAATTGTCTTCTAGTTGAGTAAATGTGTATTGTGTAGCTCATATAGAAGATTTTGTATCCTGAGAGAATGCTGAAGTCAAGACTTTTAGGCAAAATACTTAGATTAATTACTTACAATGCTTAAAGCTGGAACTGTGCCTCTAATGGAAATAATAGTTACTGAAAATTTGACAATGTAAAAAGTTCCCTTTAATTTGGCTGATCCTTGCTATGGATTGTGTATCTTCTTGGTTTGCTGCTGTCTGCCCACAATGTTAATTTGTTATCACCATTGTAGAATTGCTGGGTAAATGAATTCTCTGTTCTTATTTGGAAAGGGTATGTCATAGTTGTTGAATGCGTAGTTTATTCCCGTATTTCCTCTCGCTGGAGAACAGCTCTGCTCTGTTTCTGATGATTTTAAAGCAAAGACACTCTTGACTCATCTCCCATATAACACAGAAATTCACTTATTTGGTTTTAACTTGATGAGTTTTCTGTTTGTTTTTAAACTTTTGCTACTAAGGCAAAGAAACAAACATTAAAATCTACTCACATTTCTGCAGATCACTACCAAAAAAAATCATAAAAGAGATTTAATCTTCAAAGTGAAGTACTCAGAAATTTGTAAAACATAAGAATGGAAATTGTCTGTGTAATTTTAATTTTACTCCCTACATATGTAGTATGATGCAACCTCTAAATATGTTATCGTGATGTGTCTTCCATTGTGTACAACTGATAATTCATTTATTCTGTGTTTTCCTTCTAGTTCTGTTGCTATTCTCATTTCCAAATTTTAGGTCTACACAGCACTAAGGCTGTAACTGCTGTGTGGATTTGATCCTGCACAAAGTAAGTAGGAACTTTCCTATTCATTTGGTATAGGGACTAATCATAGATGTTTCATCACAAATGTTCCATTTAAAACATGTTTTAATGTTCTTATTCATTTACAGGCAAAATATTGAATTGATGTTACTTAATTTAAATCCATTTTTGTTGACATAAAACTTTCCAGTGGCTTGTTCTGGTTTAGCCTTTGGTTTCCTTTTATGTCTTCCTTTCTTTACAGCTGAATGAGCTAGTTATTTCTGTCCCTGCAAATAGAAATATTAGTTGTTTACAGTGATTCCAGTCATACAAGGACACAATTAAATGTCCTTGCCTTTGCAGGACAAGCTCATTTTAATGGAGATTTATAGTTACATTCTATTTAAAATTCTTCGGAAGAACATACATAGTCATCATCTTAATATAGTCACAAATAATAATGTTTTTCAAATATGTGTTGGGGGTTTTTTTCCCCTACAAGGAGCAAAGAATACCAAACTAAATAAAAAGAAGAAGCAAGTGATGGGGGAAGGGCAACACAAAACAGTGGTTTATCTTTCTTTGTCAAAACAAAACTGAATAAGAAGCTTGTGCCTCTGTAAGAAGTTTGACTGGTGCTACAGAGGGAGGGCTTAAGAACAGAAGAACAGTCATGCAGTTGCTCTTACTGTGTATTTTCCCCTACATGCAAAAAATTTTTGGCATTCCCCAACAAAACCCACGAAAACACCTACATCAAAAAGTTAAATAGTTTTCAAAATCACATACTTCTAAAAAGGTCAAGAAATGCCACATGTATATAAATAGCCTGAAGTATTAAAATTCTATGTCTCTGTGCCTCCACCCTGGAGACAGCATGAAGGGGGGTTGTGTTGGAAGCAAACAAGCAAAACCCCCTAAATTATGTGAGCACATAGTTAAAGATTACCTGTTACCCTTCTATTCGCAGAGAGGTGGAATTACATTTCCTATTAACTTTAGTTTTTTAAAGAATGTGTGCTGCTGTTTGGAATATCACACAGCCTTTGGCTGTGATAGCTTACTCCATTCTCCTCGTGGTCCCATGTGTATTTTATAAAAGTGTAAGCCATGGGATCCGTAACTCTCATTTGCTTCTAAATAGCTAGATCTGGCTGTGACACTGTGAAAATCAGTATTTGCTGTTGAGCTCCTTTGGACTCAAAGAAGGATGTTGACACTGTGTTTCCCAGTAGTGGTCTAGAGGTTACAACAGGCTTTGGCAGCACCCTTTGTATCAGCCAGGCTTTCTTAAGCTCCATGAAATTGCCTGAATCTGGTACAACAATGCAGTTTATGGAATTTTACAAGTGAGCAGCAGCATTTGTGTATGGAGTCCACAGTTTAATGCCTTCCTTGGCTTTGCAGCCTCTTCTCAGTCTTCAGGGCTACTGAGAGTTGCAATCATTTTATTTGTCTACTTACTGTGGATTTAATTTGACTAAACAAACTGTTTCAAAGCTATTTTGTCATTTTGAAAGCTTAAGCTATAGTGGACAGTGTTTCTCTCTGGCAACATAGATATTTGTAAGTAGACTTAATGAATTTAACAAAGATAGTGCCCTTTGTTAGAAGCAGAAGCTCTTCTGGGATCTTGGAAATGACTAACCAGCACCCTGACTTACCATGTTAAATTAGACTGGTATTTCTGTGAGCTGTTATGAATACATGCAAGTAGATAGAGATTATGACAGCCAGCCAAGAAACCATGTATGGGCATCAAACATACCAGAGCACAAGGATGACAGTCAGGAATGTAACCTCCTGAATTTGCCTGCTTAAGGTAAAGTGCCACCTGTTATGAATCCTGGCTGCCATAAAATTAAAAATAACAAATACTATACTTATTACATAAGGAAATTTTTTGTCCTTGTTTAATGGAGCACTATGATATGCCATAAAGAATAAATATGGAGCTTCACTGAACTCTTACTTGTGGTTATTGTTTAGGGCCAAAACAGATGAAATTTCCAGTGTTGATTGTAAGCAGAACCCTGTGTACAAACTGCTGTTGTTAAACTCGCAAAATCTGGGTGAAATTTCAGTGTCTAAGCATGTTTATTAGCGATGTCAAAGCAATTCACTGCACTGTTGACATGTCAGCCCCAGGAAGGACTTCTAGTCCCTTTTTGTGATTATCATGTTACCATAGCATAAATAGAGTATATATGCGTATTTGAAGCAGCCCGTAAACCTCCTGGATGGCTGTAGTCCATTGGCTGTGTTCTGCTGCTTATTGCAATAAAATAGAGAGTGCAGATGCTATTTAAGTTATTCTAGATAAACTTGAAACTCACACCAGAAGCATGATCTGTTTTCACTCCAACTTGCCTGCCTGCAGGTCACTTCCACTCCCACAAAGGAAGCACCTGCTTTGGTTATAGAAAAGAATTAATCTGAAATTATAGTAATGTTCAAGTTTTCTATTGAGTCCTAGTACCTTGTCCTGCTTTTGATCACACTCAACATGAGACACTGTCTGTGATGAATCTGCAGCTTGTGTCCAAGGTAAATATTCCTTTCAGTGGCAGCTTTGACTGTCGAAGAGAACTCTTCCAGTTCGACTGCACAGATCTGCCTGTACCTGTCATCTCTTTGTAGACTACAATGTCTTTCAGGTTAGTACAGCTGTTGGTAACCCTTAACAGAAATTTCTGGAAGCTTCTAGTGCCTGTAGTAAGCAGGAGCATTTATCAGCAGATGGACTTTACACTTTCCTTCTACGTCCTCAGCTCTACCTACACCATCTTTCTGCACCAAACAATCTGCTTCCACTCTCCATCTTTTTGTGAAAAAAGTGCTTTCTGGTGCTTCACCCTTCAGACAGGATAGCATAAGGCATTGGCAATTTGAAGGTCTCCATTTATCATAGTCATAAGAATGGAATTATCCTTAAAATTCACCCCAGATACCTTCAAGGTGGCTCTGAATTTGCACCTCTGATAGCTCTTCCTTAGGGAGATGTCCCATCAAGTCAGTTCAGCCCTTCTCTCTGGCTGTGTAGCATGCTTTGGTTTGGAAGAGGTGATGCCAGATGATGCCAGACTGTCTATGACCTGTAGAAATCTTGGGAGATGGTAGAGACTTTTTAAACACTTTAAAAACTTTATATGAAGGCTATCCCTTCATAAAAATGAACACTTACTGGCTGAATTACTGAGTTGCTAATGAGACCACTCCACCCTCAGTGCGGTTGGCTACCTACAATGATCTGAAGAGTGCACATGGTGAAGGTACTCAAGGGAAGATGCTGCACTTAGAAATTGTGGTCTCCTCATACAAGGTACACACCTCAGTCAGAATCCAGTCTATTGTCAGGTATTTTTTATTACCAAAAAGAAGAAAACCCTTTACATAATTTTAATTTCCAGGGCCTTTAATATGCTGTGCTTAATCTCAGAGATGGAAATTCTGCAGTAGAGGATGGTTGCACTATGAATATGACAACGGCATCCGACTTTCCTTCCTGTACAAGCTCTTGAACATATTAGAACTCACTTTAACTGGTACATACAAAAATTCAGCTGACTAAATTAGCAAAGAAAATGAGGAGAAAACCAGCACATCAAAGTTAGGAAATGCAGAAATTAACTTTATTTCAGAATAGGCCAGGTGTAGCTCTCTGGACTCTTGAGTCTGTGATATTTAAATAAAAGTAATTAAAAAAATAATCAGCTGTGCAGCAGTATGGCAAGAAATAGCTCTCTTATATTATATCTCATTATATCCTATTACCTTACTTTTGAATAGCCAAGACTGCCAACTGTAGAACACAGTATGCAGAAGGAAAACTACAGTGAGCTTTACAATTATTTCCAGAGATTTGTTCAGTCCTAGAAAATATTCACTGGCTCTCTAAAAAAACCCAGGGTTTCCCCCTTTGTTTTCTAAATCCTTTTTTTATTATTTCAGCTGGCTTTGGACAAAGGGAGGGGGAAAAAAGTGACCGCAGGGAGATCAAGAGTACATCTTTGACATTGTTTAGTGAGAAAATACCGACTCTTGTTGAAATACCCATTAATGCAGAGCAGACAGAGTGTCTCAGTTCCTTTTCGTTTGACTTTTTTTTATTATTATTATTTTTTATTTGAGGGCGTTCCAATAGAAGATGAAAGCGTGACAGGTGAGTCTTGGTTTATGCTGTTCTTGAGACGAGTGTTACAGATGGTTACTACGCCAAGAGAAGAATGAAGGGAATGTGATAAATGTGGTCCTTCTGTAAACAGAACGTCTTGCAGGCTCTTCTGCTCTATTTGTGCCAATGTTCCCCTTGTTAGTAGAATGTGTTTCAGCCACCAAAACGTATCAATCAACCTTTATTTGCATCATTGCTGGGGCTGCGGTCTTGTATTCCTCATAAAATCACTGTAATGGTCAAATTAAACTTTCGAACTGCTATATACCTCCAAGTCACTGGTGTTCTGAATTGTCTGCAGGAAGACTTCAGAGGATGCTCTGTGGGCTTCAGCATTGGTCCTGGAAGGGTGACTGAACACAAGTAATGGAGAACACAAGCTTCAGACTTTTCAGACAGGAAGCAAATTTCACAGTGAAGTTGAACTATGTGAAAGGTGATTGAAAATGGCAACTCTAGAGTGCATGCCTTGGTATCAGGTACTGGAGAAGTTGCTGATACTTGGGGGTTTTTTTGAAAGCTGAAAGTTCAGCCTGTTACCAGAAGATAATTCTTGATCCCACAAATCTTGTTGCTGCAGAGATTTGAACATGACCAAATACAATGTCCTGCTACTGCAGCTCTGTGGACTAAAATGTGCTGTAGCATTTCAATGGGTTTTTAATATTTGAAAATGATAAAATAGTTGTTGCAAAGGAAGGAAGACAGATGTCTCAGCTGCCTTATCTAGAAAATCCTGCCACTTCTCTCAGACCTAGTTAAAGGTCTCATGACCTTTAACTAGGACGTCTTAACTTTCTTGCAGCTCAGCTAGGTCATTATGATGGGCACCAGCTTGAGGTACTCTTGAAATGGATTCAGAATCCAGCCCAAGCTGTTTTGTGGGTAGAAGAAAGTAAAATGCTTATAGTCCCGTTCTGATAGTCAAAATGCTAAGGCTATAATTCATGTCATTAGGCTTAGTATATAAAACCCTCTGTAATCCACGTCTTAAGAATCTGAAAGGTCACTTGTGGTCCAATAATCCTGAATAGTAAATGTGAAGAGCTAGTGGTCACTGTCTTGATCCTAAAGTACCTCTTAAAGTAAGTGCTGTCTGTGCCCCAAAAGGATATGCACATTGTTTCAGCATGATTCAAGAAGCTGTGCAAAGAATAAGCAGCTTAACCATTGCACAGCATCATGCAACACTTTTTTAATTTTTTGTTTTATTTTAATAATTGGACTGAAGGATTAGGCAGGAGGATGCTCAAGGTTTTAAAGACACAGCCTCCTGAGGCTGAGGCTGTAGTGGAGAGATCTCTGCTGCAGACTGCTCATCATTGATTCCTCAAATCAATCCCAAAATTGATTCAATCAAGATTCCCCAAATCCTTCCCAAAATCTGCCAGGGCAGCTGCTCATGCAAATAAAATGAGCAAAGATGGCTGAGATAATAGGAACAGCAGGATTTTTCTCATACCCTGGTCCAGCAGTGTCAGAGATCATTCATACAAGAGAGCATTCATACAACTGGTGGGGACTATGGGTGTGAGGGGAGGGTAACATCTGTCCAGAGGTGCAGCAGTTGGCATTAAGCAGAATGGTCTGGGAAGATGTGGCAGATCCCAGATAATTGTAGCCCAGCTGTGACCAGTTTGCAGAGATCCAAAAGGAAGTGGCTTTGCAAAGCAGCCCAGAAAAGGAGACTGGTATGTGGCAGTGCAGGATGACTGTGTGGAAGGAAACCTGGGGTAATTTTGTGGGAGGAAAGGACAAGTGGCAGTGTGGCAGACCTGGAAGATGCAGGTGTGAGCTGATAATTTACAGGGACAATTCCTTGTGAGATTGAGCACATGCTTTGCTGTATTGCAGCTGGGGAGCTCAGTCCTTTACCCACCTCCTTGACATCTCCTCAGGAAGATGCCAGAGATGTAAAGAAATTGAAGACTGGGACTGTTTAACCATTTATCAGAATGTCCCCTCTTAGGTACTTGACACTCCTTTTCATCCAAGTTTTTGTGCTGAGGGCAGTTAGATGCCAGCTGGGCAGAGGGCTGGATGACTTTGGTTTTCGTCTTTGTTATCTCCTTGCCTTTCAATTTTCAATTGCCTTTTCAGTATTTGGAGTGATTTCATCTTTATATTGTATTTATTCAGTAATGCACTGGATATGGTTATTTTTCTGCCCTGAAGGGCCTACTTTTCCATTCCATTCTATATTAATATATAACTTCTATTAACATCAAGGCATGGTCCCTGCATAAAGGAGCACTGAGTAGCTAAACTGTACTTAAATACTTATGACCTCTTGGCTTTTCTATATGAAATGATTATTAATACTTTGTCCTTGTCATGTTTCATCAGAAGATGCTGCCACACAAGGCATAGCTGGAGAGGTCTGATCATCCTTTTATTACAGAAGGGGAAAACAGAGGGAAAGAGATTAAAAGATTTGCCAGCAACACAGAGCAATCAGTGGCTGCGCTGAAAATAGAAACCAGGCTTCTGGTTTCCATTCCCCAAATCTGGCCTCTAGACAACATGACTATACTAAAAATGTAAATGCAAATATAAAAAAAAACTTTTTCAAATCTTCACCACTAACATTTTGTGTCCTTTTGACTCTGTGCTTCACAGAATAAGCTGGTAGCACTTGGATCAAAGTCTCAGCAACCAGATGGGCTGTGCTTACTGAACAGAGCAAAGGGAACTGGACTGAACCACCAAAACCTCAGGGTGACCAAAAATCTCATGGCAGAAGGTGGGAGGAGACTTGTGTCTATTTTGAGACAGAAAAGTATTTGGTAGCTGTAGGCTACTGTTCAAAATACTTTGATTACTGTATTTAAGGAAGCCAAAAGTGATACTCTTGTGACTGTCAGTCACTCAGCCTTTGTATTCTACACTAGAAATTATTATCTTATAATGTACCAGAGGTATGAAGCTGGCAGCTTAAGGATATGCAGGCATTTTATCTGTTTGGTGTTGTGTTTGATTTACCCATCATCTGCAAACTTAACTGAGGTTTGAAATACATAACCAGAAGGGAGTAGTGAATTGGGTCTCACTGAGGTACTGCACAGCTTCAGGGCCTCTTGCTCTTCAAGCCAGAGATGCTGGCAATGCCATTGCTGGTCTCATTCCTTTGGGCTTGCCCCAGCTTTATTTCTGTTCCCATATAGTTTCTCTATGCTGTAAATGGTATTGATGATAAAAAAAGAATAATAAAAAAAATAGCATGTGGATGCAAACCAACAGAACAGCCAGAGCAAATTTCATGGGAGAAACTGGATTTAGAAACGCAGCCCTAAGTCATGCCAAAATGAGTCCAAGTTAAATGCTTTTTAAAGAAGCAATTAGAAAGCAGTCTCCTTTTAAAGACACTTCACTGGACTTATTACAGGGTGATAACACTGTAAATTAGGACTAAATTCTGCCAGTCTCGCTCTTGTGTGTGGCTTCATATGACTAAGGTGTGAGATGTAGCTGCACTTGTTCAGAAATCCCCCATGGAGCTGGTGAGAGCAGCACATGGCTCACCACTGAGTCCAGCAAAACTGTGAACAGTGTGCAGAGGGACACATGGTCACTGGGACAGCTGAAGAGGAAGTGAGTGTTATTGAAGCCTGTGTAGGGGATTGAGCCCCCCTCCAGCATGTACCAAATTCCTTCTGTTATTCATGGCAAGCTGTAATATAAAATAATAGTAAAACTGATGTCAGTGACAAGAGTTGTCCTCGGTGAAGTCGATCTATATTCCCCTCATCCCAGAGCTCAGCTGCTTTTGAAGCCCTTTCCACTCGTCAGAAGCCCAAAGTAAGTGAGATGTGATAAAATTTAAACCACGGTGGCAAGCCGAGGTCATCCCCAGTTCTCTTGAGTTATGAATCTCCTTTATCTAATGAGTTACGGGGCCAAGTGGTGCTTCCTGAAGGTTTCTCACCTGCCCAGAGAGTGGGGACATGGTGGTGATGTGGGAGTGACATCTCACGGTTCACAGGTCTGAGACAGTAGCTGAGCAGAGGTGTGCTCAGCTTTGGTTCTGGGGTCAGTCAAAAGCTGAGATAAAAACCTAGGAAATTCTTCTTGCCTTTTTTTTTTTTTTATGTATATTGGGCTCTTCTTAATAAAAGGGAGAATGCTTGCAAATACGTCACGGTGACTTAGAAGATTTTATTTCAATATTTTATTCCAATGTAAATCTTATTCCAACAAGTAGATTTACATTATAATGACTATGAAATTCCAATGCATAAGGTGTACTGACTACTTCTGGCTGCACTTCCCATCATCTCCTGGTTCACCAAGGCTTTGGAACTCTTAAGATTATTTTAATTGCCCAGAAAAGCCTGTTGAGGAAAGATCTTTTGTCATCTTGATGTGCATAATTGATAGGATAGGATGGGATAGGAAGAAAGAAGCAGTTTTCAGTTACAAAACTGTTGCCTTTTCCCTTTTTTGCTGGTTTAGAAGGGCAAAAGTTTTGCTGATGAAGATTGAATGTGACGCAATTTTCAATACTCAGCCAGTGGCTTGTGGAATACATCCGCATTTTGTGAGGTTAATAACACTGTAGCCACCTATCTTGAACTTTTTACTGGTTCAGGGCCATGTATCTCTGAACTGATTAGACTTTTCATGGCTAATGTTTTGTGGAGAAAACCTCTGATGATTTTTTGCCTGGATCCCAAAGAATCACTGGCAGAAGAGAAATGAGGCTGGCAAGTGCTTTAATCCTTCTTTAAAATGGGGAACACTTCATTCACTTGCTGCATGTTGATAACTGTCTGTGCTGTTAACCTGGTCAGATAATACTGCTGTGTTTTATCTTAAAATTGCAGGTTGAATTAAACATTAATCTGTGTCCTCAAAAGGAGCACAGTGGCCCTTTGGCTTGTGATGCAGTGCAGTGACATGTTCATATTTCCAAACCCCACCGTTTGCAAATCCCTAAAATGCTTCCAGAGGAGTCTGGGTTTGTTTAAAAGAGCTCTCAAATGGGTTCATTTCACAGTATTGCCACTGCTGAGGCTACAAGTTCAAAACCACAGACTGGATTTTGCAACTGCAAGTCATGTTTCAAGTGCTCCACGGGTGATAAAATATTCAAATTGTGATAGACTGAGTTACTTTATTGTCTGCTGAGGCACATTTACTGTGTTGCCCTTTTCGATATACCTGTTAGTGATGTCTGCGGTTCTGCTCATGTTTCTATCACTGTCTCATGTGGCCTTTGAACTGATCTTTTCCCTTTTCGATCTGGATTCTCCTTCTATAAACCAGGGATAATGGCATTTCTTTGGTTGGAGTGCACTTCACATTGGAGTGAAGGGTGAACTGGTGCCACCAGAGAACAGCTAGCAGACCTGAAATGAGTGATGGACCCCAGGAACTGAGAAATAATGACTGGGCTTTTTAAAAGACAATCTGCACAGGACTGTAAAAGCTTGTATCCCACTTAACACCATTCAAGCACTTTAACCTTCGTCTGACTAAAGCCTGGCCTTTAGCTCTGAACAGAAAACCCCAAACTTCTCCCAAACCCAAGAGTAAGAGCAGGTGTCTCTGTGCTCTGTTACAAGATACAAGTTCACAATAGGCAGCTCCAACCTGGAAAATAAAGCTTGTGAATGGATTAATGACTCAAAGGCACTTGCTGGTTTTGGGATCAATAGCATTTTTGGCTGTGCAAGGCGTGGAGGGGTTTGGGAGGTGGGGTTTGGGCCAGAGCTTGTGAAGGGCTGCCCCAGCCTCACTGCCCCAGGCTGTCATTGCTGTCGTCAGATGTTAATTACCTGAAGATAAAGGTCTGAGGCAGCTCGTGCTGCTTCAAAGGGCCATTCAGGGTAACATTTAAAACACATCTTGCAAGAAAAATAAATGGAGAAGGGTTTAGCTTTTCCTGTGGCTGCTTGCAAGCTATGGAGCAACTTGAAAGAAGTGCTGCTGAGGCCACCCATACCGGAGGGCTGCTGGCTCCTTGCCAGCTGATCTACCCTCCGTGCAGTTCATGCAGCCTCCTGCTGATACCACTGGCTTCCCAGGACATGGCCCTGAGAGCACTCCAATGCTTGCTTGAGGGGGTCTGCATGGAGATAAGAATAGAGAGGAAAATCCCACTCACAGAGGGAGGGAGCTTTGTTGTGTTCAAGGTTGCAATCTGAAAAACCCAGCCTGGAGATCTGACCTTGCCAACAAAGCAAGGCTGGCTTTTGTTCGTGTGTAGCAATGTGGGCCTGTGGAGGTGGAAGATTTTGCCTGCCCATGATGTGTTTGCTTTGGAAGAACTGCCAGTCTCAGGCTCTGTTGATGCCAGAAAGTCAGTGGTTGCGAAGGATGGTATGGGGCAACATGGCAGCAGAGGTGGCTGTTCCCACAACGCTGGGGACAGCATGTGGCTTTGCTGCCCAGGCTCAGGCTCGGATGTGCAGAGCTTTCCATACAGGTAAAAGTTGTGCAGGCTGGGCAGGGTTGCCCATGGGGAGCAGGTTGGCTTTCACAGAGAGAAAAGGGATGAGGAAAAGCAGAAATCTTTATGAAGAAGGAGAGGTGTGAAAAAGTCTTTATCTTAAATATTTGTGTTTGTGCATAATTAAGCACTAGCTAAAACTTGGGATTGAATCTTCAAGGGTCAGAAGCTGGGCAGATGGGATGAGAATGTTGGGGGGGGATTTTAAAAGCATGGCAAATCCTGCTTTAAAATGTGCTGTGATGGGGTTTGATTCTGTGTAAGGAGGAGCCCAGCATGGTGATGAAGGGCAAACCTTGAAGCCTTGGAAAAAACTAAAAGGACTGAGAGAAGTTTCTGCCTTGCTGGGCCCCAGAGGTACTAAATGACCTAGCACAGTGCTCATCAGTTAAAGCAGCTTCAAATTGGAGCTGCCAAGCATGCCAGGGGAGAGGATGGAGCATCCACCTCTGTTCAGAGGTTGTTTCATTGTACTCACCTTGAAAAGTAGTCTAGAAGCAAAGAAATGGACAGCCTTGCTTGGGACTGAAGCTTTTTTTCTCTAAAGCAGAAATTAAACTTCTTCCTAGCACCAGATGCCCAGAGGGGACATTAATTTGTCTGTGCTGCCCAACTATGAGAAGAGGCTGGAGACACAGTTGCATATGACAAGGACTTACTGTGCGGTTGGAGAACACATTCCCGTGCTCATCCCTGTGCACATCCCCATGAATAATGTGATGCGTCTCAAAACTGCCAGATGATGCCAGATTTATCCACCTGATAAATGTAGCCCCAAATACCACAGCATGAGAGGTTGAAGGCTTTCTCCCCTTCTGATTCCCAGAGGATGGGTCTCAAGCAGCATGCTGTTCCTGAGGCCCCTTGCTATGCACAGTTACAGTAGGATACATCCAGAAATTGTGATTATCAGTCTGAATTTTAACCCCACCTGCTCATTGTTGGCTCCAAGGGCAAATGCAGGAAGCAGAAATGTTTTCTGCTCTCCTGTCCTCTTTGTCTAAGAGTGGCTGATTTGGAAGGGCTCAACATTCAAGTAATTATTCACAGCCCAAGGAATTACTTTCTTGCCCAACTACAAATTCATGTGTGGTTCGGTCCCAGGGCACTCTGTGTAGGGGCTTTTCTTTCAGTACTTCCCTTTCTATCATTTGCTCTGTGACTTGCAACATGACTGTGCCCTGACCAGGAAAGTTTTTATTTTTCTCAAAGAGATCATTCTCCCCTAGATAAAGATTAATTTTAACTTTAATATTTAAATTAAATCCCTTGGGTGAAAATGTTTTTGTAAGCCATCTAAGATGCTGTTACCTGTGCACAGCTTTCATGGGTTGCTTCATGCAGCAGGCAATGAGTAACCTTTCCTCCCATGGGGCAGGCTGAAGGCAGAGGGCTGGTTGTGTGTGGAGAGGTGAGCTCACTGCTTCCTTGCTCCCTTCTTTTTGGGAAACATGAAGACATTTTTAGTCTTATAGTGAGATTTCCTTGCCTCTTGCTTTTTTAATTCTTAAGGTGTGAGAAGATACCATTCCTTCACCATGTCCTGCTTACCTTCTTTCTGTGTGGAGCCCAAAAGACCTCCCAGAAGGTACTAAAGTGAAAGGGTAGGAGTCCCAGGAGAGCAGAGCTCCAGCCACAACGGCTGCATTCACAGCCCAGCCCTGACACACGGTCAAGGGCTGTCCCGGCACAGAGCCCTGCACCGCACTCCTCAAAGCCACATAGACAAGTCATTGTCCAAGCAACAACGCAGACGCCCATATGCAGACTGCCAGTCTCTTGCTCTTGCCACAGATACTGTTGTTTGTAGCTCAAGTGGATTTGAGATAGATGGACTGTTCCCAGGCGGTGCACGGTTTGAGAAAAGACTGTATGAGCTGAGATTATGTCCTTTCCAGTCTGTCTGCGGCCTGCATGAAATGGATGGGAAAGTCCAGGTTTCAATGTGTGTTGTGTCCAGTGTAAGTGTCCCAAAGCATCCCGAAGACTGGTGCCATCTCACAGCACTACATGGAGCAGTACAAAATCCTTGCAATCTAAAAGGGCTCAAAAGAAATATGGCAAATGCTCTTTTCCTCCTCATTGCAACATCAGGTTATGATACATGTTTCCACTAATGTCTCTGACAGGTCTCACTGTTATACACTACCAGAAACCAGTAGCAACAGCAAATCTATTGCAAAGCCTTCCACAGTAATATTGATTCAATAATCCAGCTCTCTAAGACATTATACTTATACCCCTTTTGTTGTAGAGTGAAAGTGGTACCAGTTAATGCTAGATGGGAAGCAGATGAAATGCACCTTTATAGAATTCCCACTCATGAACAAGGGAGGCATGACACTGAGTTACAACCTTGGAGTTTGCATCAGTTAATTAGTTCTTCACTAGCCTCTGATGGAGAAAAAACAAGACAAGGTCAGCAACTTTGCATTTTATTCAGCTTTCTATACTGTTTCTTGCAGTAAGGAAGAGTAAAAACTGTAAAAGTGCCTTGTTTTGTGTTTTACACTGGGGTGGCAAATCATTCCAGACAGGTTATAAGGCTACCCTGGCATAAGGAAGAATAGCTTTCTACCTGCACACCGTATAGTGTTTATAGGCCCAGATTCAAAGTATCAGTAAATAGAAAGAGCAAAACTGAATATGAGCCACCAACGTGTGCTTGCTGCCCAGAAAGTCAATTATATTGGAAGAAGAGTGGCCAGCAGGATGGAAGGTGATTCTGTCCCTCTATATCACTTCTGTGAGACGCCACCTGGAGTACTGTCTTCATCTCTGAAGCCCCTAATGTGAGACAGACATGGACCTGTTGGAGCAGGTCCAGAGAAGAGCCGTGAAGATCAGGGGTCTAGAATACTTCTGCTATGAAGATGGGTGGAGAGAATTGGTGTTGTTCAGCCCATTGAAGAGTCCAGGGAAACCTTAGAGTGACCTTCCAGTACTTAAAGGTGTCCCTGCAGTTAAGATGGGGACAGACTCTTCATCAGGGAGTGCAGTGATAGGACAAGGGGTAGTGGTTTTAAACTGAAAGAGGGTAGAATTAAATTAGTTATTAGGAAGATATTCTTTACTGTAAGGGTGACGAGGCACTTGAACAGGTTGCCCAGAGAAGTTGTAGATGCCCCATCCCTGGACGTGTTGACGGCCAGGTTGGATGGAGCTTTGAGAAACCTACTCTAGTGGGAGGTGTCCCTGCCCATGGTAGGGTGACTGGAACTAGATAGTCTTTAAAGTCCCTTCCAACCCACCCATTCTATGATTCTACAATCTACAGAGGAAAAAAACAGCTCCTGATTCTTTTGCATGTGAGAATTGCCTGGTTCTGTTTCTCTTCACTGAAGGAAAATGCTTCACTGCAAAGACAAAAGAAGGTGGAAAAGGGAATTTGCTGTCCACCAGCTGTCCATCCAGTTTAGTGTGTGGCCTGGAGCAAGTCTCTTTGTGGGCTGGACCTGCTGCTTCTTCACTGTGCTGTGGGATGAGCAACACTTGTATACCCTTATTTTGGGATTAGCATTTGTAAGATAAAGAGCTGTCTGTGTTCAGAAAAGAGATTAGATGAAGAGGATAGAAGAGAGGGATGAAAAAGACATCTTAAGAGAAATGTCATGATCAATGACTAATAATAAAGCAGGTATGGGACTCCAAGGTACTGGGAAGTTATTGCAGTCAGGAGAATCTCACGTAGACTTTGGAAATGTACCAAATCTGTCCCGCTGCGCTCAGCAAAGAGCCTGCAAGCCTGCACCTCCACGAGTTGTGCCTGGACTTTGCCTTTTGCAGGCATAAATTTCAAGTTTTGTGGAGAACTGGGGTGGAAGGGGAAGTTAATGCAAAGTGCAGCAAAACCCCTGACATCTTTACTCTTGAGTAAATATAATGTGGTAATGAAAGTATTCTAACAAAAGTGTCTTGGTGGCTTTCCAGAAAGGAAAGCTCCACTAAAACATGGTTACCTTCATACCCCTCTTCATCTGTGGGGTATGTGCATTGTTTTTATCAGCTGCACTCTATATTTTAAAAGTTTTTAAGCAATCAGCTTTCAGTTTGCCTCCTGGTCCATTTCCTCTTGCAATCATTGTCAACCTGCATTTGCTGGAGATCAGAAGGCAAGACAGGTCATTAATGAAGGTAAGAACAAGTGTCCTTTGTTTTTAGGATGTGGAATGCAGCATGTACCTATTTTAAATTCTCCTGTGGTGACAGTTCTGAGATAGTTATCAGTGACAAATCTGTTTTTAAAAAAATGTGATGTTTTAAAAGTTTCAGAATGACCAAGGAAATGTTTAAATCCTGGATCTGTGGAGGGTGATACTAAATATAAGCACTGCTTGCATGAGAGCTACTCACACATTGAAAACAATGAGTATCCACATCAGATAAGATTGATGGACCTGAATTTTGGCATCTTCCTTGTGTTGTGAAATACTTTAAAATACTTGAGTGTCCACGTAGCAACATTGAAAGATGAATGCTTAATTGTGGTTGCCAAAATAGTTTGTGTTTCTTATTCATGTTGCCAGTTTTTCATGACAATGGGGATTAATATAGCACAGCCTGAAGAAGATTCATAGATTCATAGATATTAGGAGTTGGAAGGGACCTAGAAGATCATCTAGTCCAACCCCCCTGCCACAGCA
>JAOEGS010008527.1:45381-56373 GCA_025447755.1 Corythornis vintsioides | reverse complement strand
GGACTCTCTCCAGCAAATCTCTATCTTTTCTGAACTGGGGTGTCCAAAACTGGACACAGTACTCAAGGTGGGGTCTCCATTTGAAACAGTGAATGACTTGGACTTACACAAGACAAGGTTCTCTGTAGGAGTCACAGTTGCCTCCCATCTGTTTTCAATAAAAGAAGGGGAGAATTTCAATATATTTAGTCTCTCAGAGCAAAAATGTGTCTCAGCAGGCATTTCCCATGTCAGGACATGAAATGTGAATATCCTGCACCTTACACCAAGACATTTAACATCAGGTTGCCACCAGCCCTCTTACCTGCTTAGCACCATGTAGGGAAGAGGGACTGGCTTTGTCTCATTCTCATTGTCTTCTCTGTCTCATTGGGATGGTGCATGGATGTGCTGCAAAGAGTAAGCAAAGCAGAGGCTGACAAAGAGGTGACCTGAGTTCCTGGAGCAAGGTGATATCATCTTAGTGAAGCACAGTCTGGCTGCAAAGGGCAGAGAATGGCAAGATTGAGTTTGTGACCCTGAAGTAATAATCTCAAAGCTGACTTGACAGACATTTAAGGTATTAGCAAAGAAATGGTCTGGAGTAGAAAATCCTTCCTAAAAGGAGAATCCCTAGAGGGTTTTCCCCATGGAAGTTGCATGGTAGATGATGCAGCAACTGAAACATTGTTTTATGATTGAAATATGTGTCCTATGAACTATTTTTTTTGCATATGTAAACCAAGTCTGAGTATATTACTGAACCACAGATTAGGTGCTGCCTGGGCTACCTGTTTGGTGCAGCAGCAGGGGTTGCTTAGCTTTGAAGCCTCCTCTAGTTTACATTTCCAGAACTGGTCTCCTTTTATAGGACACAAGACTTGATTTCATGATAGCCTTATGCAGTTTCAATTCCATTGCTCTCAGCTGAGTCTTAATTCCTTGTCAAGCCTGGCAGGACCATGTCTGTGAGCCTTCAGAGAACTCCGCCTACCTGGTATCTCAGATCTCACTATAAAGTCCTACTGGGCAGTGGTTTGAAAACTATGATGTAGCAGAAATTTAAAAAAAAAAAGCAAAACAAACAAAAAAACCAACCAAACAAAAAGTGTGGTACTGTGGTAATTTTCTAAGGCAAGTAGAAAGAGCAATGGTTCTTTCTGCTTTCATATGTCCATCTTTGGTGAATTATATTATGTATCTTTCGGCATTAATTGCAACAAAGCTTTATTTTTTAAACTTTTAATAAAAAATAAGTACATTTTTGCTCTTCTATCCTCTTGTGCTGGACTGTGGTATTACAACCTGGCCAGTCAGATCTCAGTGATGCTTTTATGCTGCTATTGGTGTCCAAAGTGTCTTGTTACCTTCTACGTCTTTAATCCACTGGGCCAATCTGAGTCAAACCAGCTCAGAAAAACGGTAGTTTTATGAAGGCTGTTGGGCTAAACAGACCAGTGTTTATTTTTGGTTCTTTCATATAAGTGTCTGAGGGCTTTATGTCTGGCATCCATCCATCCCTTCTGGCCACAGAAGGAAATGGAAAGGCAATGCTACAGCCATCCCAGCAGGATGTACCGCTCCCACTGATGACTTCCATGCTCGGATTTTTCTCTCTAGATTTCAGAAAAATATGGCCCTGTGTTCACTGTCCATTTGGGTTTTCAGAAGGTGGTGGTGCTCCGCTGGCTATGAGGCAGTTAAGGATGCCCTTCTGAAGATGGCAGATGCGTTCTCAGACAGACCAGCTATACCCATATTCTATCACATCCAACATGGAAATGGTACTGGCAGGTTGAAAAGATAAGGATGAGCTTACTCTGCTGCTTCTCAAATGCATTGTTTCAATTGCAACAGTATTTAAGTGTCTTGATCTCTGTCCTTATCATTTTGGGATGTGTTTTGTGGGGCCTGGGAGCAGTTGTCTGTTTTCTTAAGAAAAGTACTTCTATAGATCTTCCTACTTGAGTTACAATTTTTTTTTCTTTCAATGGCACTTTGGTTACATTTCAAGGGTTGGCGTTTTTTTACATTGCGGAGGGAAGGAAATTATTTTTCACAATGTGAAGGCTGAGGTCCTTATGCAATCTCTGCTGTTACTGAAAGTTCAGACAAAGCGTAGATCATGCATGACGCATGATAAAGACTGCAAGAATTGGCAAGAATGCAACAGCACAGGCTGTTTTGTACTTCAAACAATCACTTCTGTAAACAGATATTTGGCATGTTTCTGAATTGCATGCTAAAAAGTAATACATTGCTTAAGACTAGACATTGAAAAACAATGAAAGGAATCATCCAGGGCTGAAAGGAAAAGATTTGATGATCTAATATTTATATAATGCAACAGCATGTAGGGTTTTATTTTTTATCTCATTTTTTTAAGTGAGGCCCCATGTGAGGAAGGGTACACTGTGCTACTCTCCCAACTGCCATTTGAAGATGGAGTCTATATTCAGCCCTGGAAGCCCTCCTGAGAAGGGATGACTTCTGAGTTGGATCCAAACACCTCTATGCCCTCTTTGCTGAGGACTTATTTTGTCTGATAGGTTAGCCAGTTAGGGGTATTACCAAGCTGTAAGCAAAGGTGCCTCCTAGCCACCCCTCCTTGTCCTCCTGCACAGTATACAGTTCATCCTCTAAAACACAAGATGTTCAATGAAATAATTTGTCCTGCTTCTGACAGGGACAGAGCAGTGTCATCTGCTCATTGCCTTGTTCTCTGAAACAGCTGGGTCATTTTTCTAAGGAAAACCAAATCAGCCTGAGACAAATACCATGCATAGAGCTTTTTACTGTCTATGGCTGCAAAGAGACAAAGCTGTAAACAAGCCAAACACAGAGCTTGGTGTGAACAGCACCCAACTGTTTAAAATACCATCTCCTGCCCTCCTGAACCTACCTGGGGTGGTGTTTTGCTCAATCCAGCCCTCCCTTCCCAGTCCCCCCAAGCCTCTCCCAAGCAAGCTCCACCAGGTTACAAAATACCTGTGCTCCCTGGCTGTGCTTTTGGTGTTTCTGAGAAAAGCCTGTACCACTTTGGCAAACAGGGCATGTAATCCCTCTATAGGTGTGTTCTTTTCTTCTCAAGAGCTCTGGAAGACAACACAACAGTTCACCATAGCTACAATGCAGGATCTCGGCATGGGGAGGCAGCTTGGAGAAGAAAGGATGCTTGAAGAGCTTCACCTTCTAATTGAGTTGATGAAATCCTTCAAAGGTGAGCTGGAAATGGCGTTGAGTGTTTCATGCTACTTTATGAAGCTACTGTGAGGACCTCTGGGTTGCTCCAGAAATGAACAGTACAGTTATGATTTTGTTAATTTCTAAGTGGACCTTTCCAATTAAGATTTTTTAATATAGCACACCCCCATACACACACACACACACACGCACACACACACACACACACACATACACACACACACACCAACATCACCTTTCCTGTTGTCTTTGGGAGAAGGTTTGATTATGAAGACCCAACATTTCTCACTCTGTTAAGACTCATAGATGAAGTTATGCACCTTCTTGTATCTCCATTCTTGCATGTAAGTGAACCTCTGTGCCGATATGTTCCAATATTGAACTGGAGTTGGTAGGTCAAGGTGACTTAATATTACAAGATGGAATTGGAGAATCTTTAGGGTGCTGAAGCATAAGAATTATAGAATGGTTTTGATTGGAAGGAGCTTTAAAGATCACCTAGCCCACCATCATACCTGTCATGGGCAAAGACATGATTATTTTGGGGGAGGTTTTCTTCCTTTGTGAAATCCTCCTGTGAAGGATGTCCAACATCATACGGTAGCAGGGGGCGGAGATGCTGATACATATGTCCTTGGCAGCAGAAGGGATGTGCTTGATTTTGTACAGACAGAAGGTGCCATCAATGAGGCTTCCAGCACAGTGGGACTTGGGGCAATCAGTGTCCAGGAGCATCAGTGGAAATCCAGAGAAGTGCTACAGTCTCTGCCCTTTATGTTACTATTTTTAGTCACATTATTTTGAGAACATCACAGCTTATGAAGAATTGTAGTTTCCCATGACAAAACAGACCCTAATGCGGGACTGGAATCAGGACAACTTTCTGTCTTTGGTGTTCCATGGTAACTGCAGGAAAATGTTCCTGGAGTGAGTGTCAAAAATGTTGTCAGTATTTGTCCAGCAGTATCCAGAACAAAACAGAAAATGGCAACATCTCCTAGTCCCTGCTATTTTTGGTCCAAAGAAGGCTCAGGTAGAAGAGACAGAAGTGAATCAGGTGCCTCTTGGAGGGCATAGCCAGAGTTTGTTTCTTTAAAAACACACTGGTGATAAAACTATTGAAATACTGACTTTTATTTGTGCATATACAAAGGAAAAAAACCCAAACAAACCAGGTTCGTTGCAGTCATTCTGTGCTGGGTGCCATGTGAACGTCCCAAAAGTAACTTCTTGTCTTTGGGGGTTACTAGGCTCTGATATTTGTTGAAGAAACTAGTGAAATTACAAAGTAGTAGGAGGTAGAGGTCTGCAGACATCATATATGGTCCTCTCATACCCCCTATCATGGCATTAAATCAATACCTGCCCAATGGAGATGCAGAAGAAGAGTATTCCAACTGAGAGACTCTTATCTGAGCCAAGAGCTCTTGTTAAGCTTAATCCTCCATCATGAGAAAGAGAATATTAGTTATTTAAGGTAATATTGAAACAGTCGTAAAAAAACAAACCAACTTTTAAAAATGTGCTGATTAATTTATTACCTGAATGAGAACTATTTACAATAGTTCTTTTCATTTAACAATGAAAAGGGATGTTCTGCTATCTCTGCATCAGGTTTTGTTTTGCAGAAAATAGCAAAAATTGTAACCATTTAGGGAGAGTGAGAAAGTTGTGACTCTTAGTCTGTAGCCCATTTATATATAACATTGAGAAAAGGTGTAAGTAACCATCTGCACATAAAATGCAATTGTTTATTGTGCTGTGAAATTTAATGATGCTGAGAACTGAGGGTAATTGATTTATAATTCATGAGAAAGCTAAAAATTATTATCGAACAACTTGAAAACATAAGTATTTTGGATTGCTAAATGTTTAGAGTTTTGTGTAATTCATAATGCTTTATCTTTTAGCTTTATTACCTCTTTAAAAATGTAATTTCATTGTTTCATGAGTTTACTATCACTTTTCCTTAATTGTTTTTTTTTTAATTTGTGTTTATAGACTCTGTCTAGACAAGGCTGATAGGCTTCATTCATTTCTGTAATTTTAATACGAGGAGGCGTTTTTATATATTTATAATTTTTAGTTACCTAAAAAGAGAGATTCTAATCACCTTCTTTCATCCCTCACATACATGATTCCTCTTTTGTGATACCTGAGTTTTACAAGGTAATGGATTCATTTGAAATTTTGTGGGGGATTTAATTTCCTTCATTTTTCCTTGTATTGAATTTCCACCCATTCCTTGGATTTCTCCTTAAACCTCATAAGGTGATACTGAAAAAAGTAGAAGAGGTGTGCAAGATCTTAAAGAAGTGCATCAAGGAAATCAAAGAAAACGTTAAAGAAAGCAACCCGATAAACTACACTGATGCCTTGGCATTCAAACAAGAGGTATTTTAACAGTATGACAATTCTAGTGCAGCATTTTATACAGAAAAGCTCTCTGTTGATTGTCTAATAAACCATGGTCTACTTTGGTCTATATGAAAATATTTAGATTTTGGGTAAACATGCTCCTTTTTTAAGGTGTTAAATACTGCATACTGAAGAAAAAGCAAAAAATAATTAAGTAGGCTGTATCATATGGATGCCTAAACCTTGTCCTCAGGTGTCAGCTACAGTCCCTTCCTTGATGCAGGGCGAATTAATGTCATTTGTCCAGCACACTCCAGGCAGATGCATTGCTCCCTACAGGCATAGAAAGAGGCAACAGATTCCCAGCTGCAGAGATGCATGAGTTCCTATTTTGCTTGTGTGAAGCAAATCACACACACACCAACATCAGCACATCACCAGCTCCCATGTGGTGATTCCCATGTGAATCTATGTGGTGGATTCACTAACAGGGTTCATTGTGTGGAAGTATAGCAAGGATTAGTCTGTATTTGCCCTTTCTGTCCAAGTGTTTGCATCTGCTTACTTGAGATGGCAGAATAGGTACCTGGGTTTGATGTTTCCCATCAGCAGCATGAAGCATGGATGGCAGAGTTGGTGTGCCAGCGGTGTCCTGGGTTTTGTGGCATCTCCCAGAGAGCCTGGCATACATTCGGACAAATCCCATCTCCGCAACTTTAGAAGACACAGTCTTGTATCTCTCATCAATTTTTCAGCTTTTTAGGATCCCCAGACAGGGGATGAAAGATGTGAATCAGGTAACCACTGTCCAGAGCAGATAGATGTTATATGGTGTTGGAGAATCAATTACTTTGCTGTTTCATGTGTGAAAATATTCTGCTGAAAGTGGAAACCTAAGTCAACATGGCACGTCTTGGCTCTTATAATGCACATGCATCCCACTGTAATGTCTCTGAAGACTGGGTAACCTCTCCTAGGTCTCTCTTTCCCTGCTAACAGCAGTGTGGGTTTTTTTGGTGTGTGTTTTTGTTTTGGTTTGTTTTTTTTTTTTTAATTTCCCTAAAGGAAGTAAATAAAAGAAATACACTTTTTCATGATGCAAATGTCTTGGCCTCTGTACTCAACATGCTCGTGGCCGGTACTGAGACAACATCCACAACACTGCAATGGGCCATGCTGCTGCTGCTGAAGTACTGTGAGATTCAAAATAAGACACCTCTATGGTTTTGCTTTTCTTACAAAGGGTACTGAAGTACTCTGCAGTGACTTCATCACTGATGCTCACCTGTAAAAGCTTCATAGCTTCTTATGCACCCAAAATCTGAGCACCTGGAACCTGTCCACTTCTGTCCAAGCATTGTATTCTGCCAGTCAGATGAAAGGAACTACAAGGTTGTTCTCTCTCAGCTCGCAGGGGCTGGGCAACCTCCTGCCCTGGAGTAGTCTTAACCAGCAGTCAGCACAAATTGAGATTTGGAAATGCTTTACCACTGAGGGTAACTCACTTTATGTATTTCCTTTCCCAACAGAAAAAGGTACATGCAGAAAAGTTTTGAGCATGTTCTTGGCCCTGGCTGTTTGCCTACCTTTGAAGACTGGAAAAACATGACGCTTACCAATGGAGGGATCCATTAAGGTGCAGAGATTTGTGACCATCCTGCCACATGTTCCACGGTGCACCTCTCTTGACACCCACTTTAAAGCCTACTTCATCCCCAAGGTACGTGTTGATCTCCAGATGAAGAGGGGGCTTCACAGTAGTGACCCACAGGGCAAAATGTCATAAGGAGTGGGGAAGCTTGAAGCACAGGGCTTTTGGTGGGGAAGAGCTAGGTCTCTAATACCCTGTCTCCTCCACACCCAGACTGATGACATTGTGACTTCAGGATTACACACACAATTTCCCAGTCTGTAATCACAGAATCATAGAATGGTTTGGGTTGGAAGGGACCTTAAAAACTATCTAGTTCCAACCACCCTACCATGGGCAGAGACACCTCCCACTAGAGCAGGTTGCTCAAAGTTCCATCCAACCTGGCCTTCAACACTTCCAAGGATGGGGTATCCACAACTTCTCAACCTATTCTAATGCCTCATCACCCTCATAGTAAATAATATTTTCCTAATATCTAATCTAAATCTTTCATCTTAAAACCATTATTCCTCATCTTATCATTATACTCCCTGATGAAGACACCTTCCCCATCTCTTCTGTAGGCCCTCTGAGTACTGGAAGGCCTCAGATCTGTTCCTTATTTTCTTCACTCTCCATTGCTGTTCATTCCGTGTACAACACTTCTGCCTCTGGAGTACCACAGCATTGTTTCACTGTCTGCTTGGCAAACAGAGAGCAGCTGGATAGACAGAGGCCTGGCCCACATCTTCTGCTTCATAACTCAGGAACATCCTACAACCACTGTTGTTAATCACATATTAGTAATTCCAGTGAACTGGGTATCCACACTAACTAGGAGTCATTTGATCATGTACTAGCCCAGAAATTAGTTCATCAGAGATAGAATTTTGCAGACAGAGCCCAAAGGGAGGAATGGTTATGTGGCTGAATGGGCAAAGCCAAAATTTTGCTACATCCACACATGCTAAAGCAGAGCATGGTTGTGCTGCAGAGAACTACAGTGATTCCTCTGCTCACCTGTGCTTCTGGATAAAACACAATGGGAGACACCAGTTGAGTTCAACTACAACCATTTCCTTGATGCAGATGGGAACTTACTGTAAAGAGGAAAGCTTTCCCACCCTTCTCCACAGGTAGCAAATGCGTTTGATCCTGCATAGGGTACTAAGTTCCCAGTGTCCCTCAGAAGATAAAAGCCAAGTGACAGGATCCAAACTTCTGCTGGAGCAGCACAGACATCAGTGGTAGGGATAGTTTAGAAATACCCTCCCTGGGTTTTTAATGACTTGCAAACAGTTCCACAGCTCACACTGGGCTATATATATATATATATATAAAGATACTACTGGCACCTACAGAAGACTCAATGCCTTCAAGCAAGAGTTCAATCTTTCCTCTGCCTTGGGAAGTCTGTTTTCTCAGGTCATTTCCTTGCAGGCTCAGAGTGACACAGACCTGTTCAAATGCCTGTAGGAGACCAACAGTGATGGCTGCTGAATATCACACCACATTATTTTGAATTTCTGGGGTCTATACTGTCCATCACACTGGCTACCAAGTAGTATAGAAGAAGTGTTGGGCTGAACTATCACTTACCTAATCACTCCACCAACAGTCATGCTTTTGGCATTGTAGGGCGGAGAAACTGCATTGGAGAAAGTCTTGCCATGATGTGGCTCTTCATCTTCTTCACAGGCTTGATACAGAAATTTACATTTAAGCCTCCACCTGGGGTCAAAGAATCTGAGCTGGACATAACTATAGAGTCTGGATTCACCATGAGAGCCCACCCACAGTGAGTGCCTGTGATGTGCTACTGCAATAAACCCAATCCTGAACAGAGAAAAATCCACATGACTGTTTTGTGCCAAGCCTAGCAGAAGGAGAAAGCAGATCCTTGGGCAGTAGATACAAATAGTATCTTCTTACTCAAAGCTTTGTATATAATATATGCTTAAATATATGCTTAGAAAAATGTGTTCAACAAATGTTTTTCTAAGAAGCAAAGGCTGTTGGGTAAGGTTACCTGGAAAATTACTGCCAGATACATGACTGGAAATAACAGACAATCACTACTTTACACATCAAATACACAGCATAAGAACATTATTCTAGTTCTGAGCTTCTGGGAGAGGATGCTTCTCAAGAGTGAGTTGTCTCTTCACTTGGAGAGCAATATTAGCTACAAATGTTCATCATCATCTAATCCCTGCTCTTTTCCCATTCCTTACTTCACATGAGATAAATTCTTCAAGGTCTTTGCTCCCGGCCATGCTCGCAGGAGAATGCAGTTGGACTGGGGGTGCATAAAGCCTCAAGGCTTATCTCTGCCCTACTCATACAGCTACTCATACATTCGTAGCTGGCAGGGTGATTCACCCCAGTACCCACTGCAGGGCTGGGCTGTCTGGGACTCGGAGGGATCGTGGTGCCATCTCGTGGCAAAAAGAAAAAGGAAATTGCATTCTGCACAATGCTTGTTGCTCTGGCCAGTACGCCCACGGGCTGCGGGTACAAGGCACCCCTCGTTTTACAAATCCACGCAGTTGGTGCAATCCTCGCACCCAGTCATTGCCGCTCTGAGTGTAGGAACCCCTGGCCTCAGCATTATGTCGCACTAGGGGCAGCAGGTTGGGTGTGGGACATGCTGTCTGGCCAGCTGCTTGTGGTGTGAGCCACAGAAGTAGATCTTTCTTTAAAGATCAAGCCATCTATCCTGCCCCAAGATGTTTGCCTTCAATTCAAGTCATTATGTTACAAGGCACAAACATGTTTTCAGCCAGGGGGAAGACCCTCAGGGCTGCTGAGGAATGTGGAAATGATATTTACGCTCCCGGGAGCCAGCGTTTTCTGCTAGATAAACATGTGTGTGAGTCATAATCAGTGTTCTGCCATCATTTGGCTGAATAAATAAATGGAAGGCAGCACTTTCACAGAAATATATTCAGCTGTCTAATTCAGTGTGCTGGGACATGATCTCTTCTATCCTGCTAGCACAGGCACAAGTAACATCCACTTTTCAAAGGAATCAAATAAACCTGTTTTCCTTGGATGTCTGCACCTGGTAGCTCATGACTCTTACTGAGGCACAGGTATTGCACAGCATGCTGAACCTGTGTACAGGCCCAGCACTGACACAGGCTCTGCTCTGTCTGCCTGACAGTGCCAGTGCAGAAGAGGATGGACAAAACCAACAATCTCTGAAGGCTGCTGTGTCATATAGGAAGAGTTCCATTTCTCTCCTTTGAGGCTAAGAACCCAAGAGTCCATGACAAGTGATCAGATCTGAGGTTCTACCAGCAAATTTGTGCAGATACGAACCCATCCCTGTTTTGTCCCCTGGAGCTCTCTAGACTGTTGTCATATTTGTCATTTGAGTTCAAATAATTTTTGAGGAGATTAGAGCAGGAACAGTCCTGGCCTCTCTGAAGCCAAAGGAAAATGTATTTTCGTATTTTAACAAGGTCAAAACTTCCTTCATTGAGTTGATACATGGCTTGCTCTTCAGTTGCTTTACCTGTGTCTCCCTGCCTTCCCTGAAGAAGCCCCCCATACATCTGCCACTATTCCTCAAGAGTGACATTGCCAGCAAGTGATACTCTGGGAGGGCAATAGGTGAGAAACTCAGGGCCCAAGACACTAAACAGAGGGACAACACCAGCATCAGTGAAGCAATGGTAGCTTTCATCCAGCCTCTACAACCAGGAGTTGAAGATTTACAGATTCACAGATTCACAAATATTAGGGGTTGGAAGGGACCTAGAAGATTATCTAGTCCAACCCCCCTGCCCGAGCAGGATCACCTAGACCAAGTC